>JAVQJG010188780.1:0-13497 GCA_036024015.1 Craterocephalus amniculus | reverse complement strand
AACCTTAAGGTGTAACTGATAAAGTCCACAACAGAGGGTGTGAGAAAAACTGACTCATTAATTATTAACCAATGAGTTAATTTAAAATAAATTTAAAGACTTTGTGTACGACACAGCAGATTTCACAATTCTGTTGTAAGAAAAAACAACCTGAGTAAACCCAGAAGAAATTGAACTAGGGAGATCTCATTCAGGGTGTACCAAGCCTGCTGGTCAGGTGAAAGAGCTGGATAGAAAATTTTGATCACCTGGTATCAACAGTATTGGCATATTTAAATGCATGCCGATCCTGTCCAATCCATGTTTTTTTTGTTGGTATTGGCACCGATACCCGATTCTGGTATCGGATAGGGACAGCCCTTAGTAAAAACACAACAATGTACACCACAGAAATGAACTATAATGAAAATATGAATACAAAAGTTATGCAACGACAAAAGCTTAAAGTATTTATTTCTATACTTTATCTCTCCATTCCAGCAACATACTGTTGGAGTAAACTTTTGCTGCAATAAAGAGGAAGAAGCCATTACATCGAATGAACAACAAAGTCATACCTTTGAATGAACCATGTAGGCTGTAGTAGTATAAAACACTGATGCAAGCATGTGACCTGATGACCTACTTTATTTGCAATCATCTTTCACGTGCAGCCGGGCACTTTAATCCCTTCCCCACCAAGGGGTCAAAGGGTGGTAAAAAAAAATCTCACAACCACACAGTGGGGCATCAACCACGTGAAATGCCTAAAGGTGACTGTCAGCCCCTCTGGATTACTTTTATTTCAAGTACATTGTGACAAATACAAATTCTCAGGTGTGTTTGGGATGCACTTTGACCACTGTCTGATGCTAGAATCAAATGTGGGGGAAAAAAAACAAAAAAAAGTCAAGTACGTGGAAATTAAATGAAATATAAAACAAGATCTCCACATAGCCATGGAAAATCCATTCTGGTGTAATGCAGCAGCGCCACATGCAGATCCCTTTAAAATTTAGTTTTTTCCAAAACAGTCTCCATGAAAGCTGAACTTTATGACCTTCATGGGGGCGGGTAGTGTCAAAACACTTATATAATTAGCATTAACTCCTTCCCCAAGAGATTGACAAATTTACCACATCGTATTTTCAGAAAGTGCGATTGGTTATCATAATAAAACAGGAACGCAAAGAACACAATCGCCCAGCGGCTTCCTCTACACAACAGCAGCTAACGGTAGCTAGCTGTTAGCTTTTTAGCTACCTTTAGCATCAGCCTGCTGTTTGAAGCGAGGAGGCTAGCTAGCCACTAGCCAACACGTACCGCACAACGGCTACCCATCCAAGCGATGGAGGATCAATCATGTACACACCCAGGGTTGTTTACCTTTAAAATTTTTCCATCTGTCACATAAATATATCAGATGCGACCGACATGAAGGATAGTGGTAATTAGTCGAAGTCTGTTACCTTGACCAGAAGTGGGCTTTCGGTTACCGAATCAGACAGGCGCGTTTGTTTAGGCGTCCCTTTGTTGGACGGTCGCCGTCTGTTCCTCGGTGTCTCCGGACACGGAGTGATGGTTTTCTGAGACCTTAGTCTCATTTTTGTTTCTCATATGGGTTTAATTAGCATCTAAGCACGAACCACTCTGTTCAACCGTGTCCCCTCTTGGATGCCTCGGTTTCTCTCTCCCCTGCAGATTGTTCAGCCAACGTAGCTCCGCCCCGTTCATCCCCGCGACTTCTCGAGCCAATGTGTTCAAATCTGCTTGGGTGCGTTGGGTTCAGTGCTGCGGGCGGTTTTGTTTGGGCGGTGCTTCACTGGAATACAGCTTCAACATGAGATTGGAGCTTTTTTCAGTCTATCGATTGGAGTCACGTTGCTCTGCGTTGAAGTGTGATCACGTGATATGGGAGACATCTAGGTCAACATAGAAATGTCGCGTTTAGGTAAAAATGGTGAAATGTTAACAAATATTTTGTTGAAATAGGTGGGACAAAAAACATTTTAAATGTGATGACAGCAGATCGCACATTATTTGTTCATTTAGCAAGTAAATGAGATTAATGGATACACTTTGAAGTATGAGTTGGGACTGCTAGTACAAATAATATCATTAAATACTGTTGAAACAAAGTTACTGCCTGTCAAAATTTCAAAGTAGCATAAAAATTATATGATTTATTAAACAGGGCATCAGAAAATATTAGGACATTAAAAGAAACTGGAGAACTATGTCTGGAGAAACTTCACAAAAACCCAAATCAGAGAAAAATGTGATTATTTTACCCCTGTTTGACAGCATAAGAAATTATCCAGATGTTTTTTGGCACTGGCAATAAGATCCGGGTACCATTTATAATGGTTTGGATATGCATTAAAATGAAAAACTTTTGGGTAAATTGATATACGGGGACAGTTCCCTTCATTGTGATCCACTTTGATAATTTTTGTGCTGTTTTGTCACACCAGGGAAATGTTTATTATCCATCATTCCCATCGTTCTCAAAATTTTGAAACAGAAATCTATGACTGTAAATTGTTTCATATCTTGTAATTTTTTCAGTACTTATACACACTTAAAGATACATTCTAGTTCTTTTTTTTCCCAAATTACCTGTTGGGCTTAGTCTCCAAATCGTTTTCTCACTCAATGTTACATCCTAAATCACTTGATTTTATGCAATTATCCCACCAGCAGAAGGCACAGCTACAGGCTTTGGCTTTTGCTACTTTCCAACGGCCAGGGTTTACAAGGCTAAAGGCAAAGAACAGCACCATCTCGTGCAGGGGAAGGGGGCTGGCGTGGGGGAAATATGGGCAAGCCGTGCATCAGAAAGAGGGCAAAAGCAGCATGGAATGACTGGAAAAATGTTATTCAATGCAAGATCACCTGAGTCGGTATCTGGAAAGTAGACTAATGTCGCAGGATGCATCATTTACTTTAAATCTCATAATCATGACCTTTAATCTCGCAATGACCTTTTATCTCATTATGACTTTGTATTGCATAATAATGATTTTTTTCCATCTCATAATAATGAATTTTTATCTCATAATAATTATCTTAAATCTTAGAAATCTTAGATAGTTTTAGTTTGATAAAATATACAAGATTAGAAGATTAAATAAACATCCAAAGACACTAAAAACGTGTAATGCCATTGTGATATGAACTAAATGAGGATTTTTAGACTTTTGCCCTTTAATTTTTAAAAATACACAAAGTGTTGAGAAAATATTTGCTCCTCCATTCTTGTTATGATCACATTAAAATGAAAAAAAAAAAAGCAAAGCTATCTGTAAATGCAAACTGGTGACAGTAAATGGAAAAACCCTGAACTCTTGACCCCCTAAGGATGGATCAGGTGGTGCGATTACTTTATGGGCGGCATTTTATTGGTTATCCTCTTAGATGGAAGGATCACAGCAAATCAATATGACATTCTTCTGAGTGGTCCCTTCATCCCACACGAAAACATTTCCATTCTGATGGAGAGCGGTCCCTTCCAGGAGAGCAACGCCCACATCCACAGAATCAGTAAATGAGCATCAAAGGACGTGAATCATGCTGCGGCCTTCTCTGATGTCCAATATCACCCATCATAAAAAACATGGGGTATTAGAAAAATAGCGTGCCTCTAGCAAAGTTTAAGAGACTTCATAAAATAAAAAATAAAGCTCAATGCCAAGAACAGTGTCATGTTGCTTTTGTATATGTTATTGTTAGACCGTTTGCCTGCAGTATGTAGCCTTATAAGGCGATAAAACAACGTCCAAAGCTCTGTTGACATTTAAGAAAGGTGATATTTTATTTCAGATTCCAAATGAAAAGTATTCACACAAACACATATTCAGTAAATAGGCAAGAGTTGCTCTTCACCCTTCAGAAAAACAAAAAAAAACAAAGAAAAAAAAAACACAGTTGCATTGCCCGCTGCCACTTCACTGATGCTGTGGTTACCGGGAAACATCCCATTCATCAAAATATGTAATCATTTATAGAAAAAGGGAGAAGAAGCACACATTACGAGAGCAGACAGAAAAACTTGAAAAACAACAGACTTGCTGCACTAACAGTGGTACAAGAAGCAGTACTTGTTGTAGTACTGGTAGTAGTTCGCTGTTGAGCTGGAGGTTCCCTGCTGTTGGCGCTCAGGTGAAACTGAACAGCACCGGCGTTACAGGTGCGTAACGACGACAAGAGGGGAGCACAAGAGTCATCCTAGTGTTCAAAATGAACCTCGACGTCTGAGTCAGACGATTTCTGAGCCGAGGATGGTTTTGTTTTGATCCAGCAAAGATGATAACACAGTTTCCATCTCACATGCATCATCAGAGATGAGGGTCCATTTCTAATCTGGTACGCTGAAGTTAATTTCAGACCCTGGTGCTCGTCCTCGCGCCGTCTTCCAGCTGAACTGAATCTCGAGCCCTCACTGGGTTAAATGCATTAAACTGGAGGTAGAGGTAGATTTTCCTGAGAAGTTGTAAGAAACAAGAGACGCGCCTTGTTTCCGTTCTGAAGATACTCAAAGACACCTGAAGCTCCCACACACACGCACACATACACACATCACATGCTTCCCTAAAATAATCACATTTCTTTTCCTTTTTATTAACGTCATCATCATCATCATCATCATCATCGCTGTATTCATAAATCTGCTCTAGAAGTAATCTCTGTGTGCCACAATTGCTAAAGCATGTCAAAAAAAGCAAAGAAATAGCAAAAACAAACAATATAAACACGATATAATCCATAACCCTACAAAGCCATATTTCAGAAACAATCTATTTAATTAATGAATCTTAGTAATACAGGTTATTTCATACAATTGTCACAGCAGAAGGCATCTTGTTATTTTCTAATCCATCATTTTCCCCTGCCCACAGTCCACCTGACAGAGGTCAAGTCAGTGATAAGGTCCAGTCAAAGGCCCCGAACCCACACGCACCTCAACCCGTAAATGTTCCAGCTGGATGTCCATGTCGGCAGCATGTGGGGCGGGACGGGAGTCAGAGTTAACTCTGCATGCACGCTTCGGACCAAGTGAGATTTCTACAAGTTATTTCACCTACAGATCTGATGGGATTAAGAAGCAGCAGTATTTCTAGGGTTATGATGTTTGCATGTACACTTGACAAAGAGCGCACAAGCCGATCACACGAGACTGAGGATTTGTGCGGATTATTTGAAATTGGTCGAGAACTTTAACTTTGAGACGAGCAGACTGCACCTGCTCCGTCTTGTGTCTTAGTCTGTACAACAGCATCAAACAGGCAGACTTCAGAAAGCAACCCAAGCTTGTAACTGCATAACCACACGATGGAGGGTCGACTTTGACGACCAAGCAAAGCCAAAGTCTTGTGTGAGTATCATCTCATCCATTGATGAAAACCGCCTGCAGACAAACAGATGCAGCATTCAGGAATTTGAAAAAGAGGATAAAAAGGAAAGAAATACCAGTCTGAACCGGAATCTGCCATTTTAAAACTCAGGATTAGACCGGGTTTCACACCGGGTGCTAGAGTTAGACTGATCATTTTCACTGCTACACTACGACTTAAATATCAGAAATCTGCATCCACTGCTCTGGAGGCTCAAGACACGATAAAGGGAAGCTTGATCACTGATCAGCAAACCCACATTATTTCTTTCTGGATTACTTCTGAAATTAAATACCTTGGTGAGCTACAAGACTGCGAGTCTGGATTCAGGAGTATTAAATTAAATTAGTGTTTCTTGACCATCTGAAATGCTGATTCAGAGGCTTTTACACCCCATCAGGCATAAAACCCTTGAAACACTGGGAAGATACAAGGATACGTGGATAAAAAAAGTTGTTTTATTGAGGTAAATGTAATATTTGAAGTTTTTTGACCTTTCTGTTTTCATTTGGGAGAACTTAGCAGATTGTGCGTCGTGATAAAAGCTTCCACTAAGGGGCGCTCTTGCCACAGAACCGACTCCGTCACCGCTCGCATAACTAAAATGGATATTGATTAAAGGTTAGTCACATTTAAGCTGATATCTGATTGTCTGTGGTTATTACAATCTCTTTCACTGTTTGTGAACGTGCATCAACATCATTTTGATGAGGTTTTCCTGCATGAACGCAGCCTGCAACAGGATTCTCTGTTGTGGCTTGTGAAAAGCAATCTGCCAAAGATTTAGTCCTTTATTTAGAAACCGGGTTTTGGTTGTGGTTGAAGGTATGTTGAGAGTGTTTAGAGGTATACAGTGTTGCCTTAATGTCTCCTGATTGTCACTACCACGCAATTAAAAACATTCCAACCTTCCCTGAATATGCTGCCGAGCACAGAGCGAGATGAGAGCCGCAGTACCTCCACTGTTCAAATGCAAATATCTCCCAGGAGCAGTCAATAGATATACAATAAACATGGATCGACTGAATGGGGGCAGGTGCTTGAATGTTGCCTTGGGGGCCGAAAGGTCAGAGGGTCAAATCTGAAAAAGCAATGTTGATCCTTTAGATCTGGATTGATTGAATTTAGTTTTCTCCGCTCGTCCTCCCCCACAAACCTTCAGCTGCAGCGTGCCTCCGTTTGATTGTCAGCCATTAACGGCAACTGAGACACCTGCAACTCATAGAGCAGCGAGAGGATAAATACTGGGCTGCCTGTTAGATAAAATCCACAAACATCTCATACACGTAGGATATTTAAAAAACAAACAAACAAATGGAAATTCACTAGGCAAAAAAAAAATCAAAGAACCATGTCATGCTGGAGCTTAGTGATAAGACAGCTTCCGCTAAAGCTAATTTAAGAAAAATCTATCTCAGTGCTATAAAATGTTGCAACATGAGTTTGTCTTTCCATATAAATAATACAAGTGCTGGATATCAAATTATAATAGAAAGAAAATGGACTCAAATATGAGCAGACACTGCATCCGTTTAGGCATGTGATTACTGCAGTTAAGCTACCGTTAGAAAATAAACAAAATATATTAAATTAACATTAATTTAAAGAGGACTTGTAGATTCATTCAGCAGCATTTTACTACGTGATGCTGTTTGTCTAACAGCTTTTCTAATCACTGTGTAACATCAGTGTTTTAGGATCTTAATCTTCTAAAAGATCTCAGTAAATATGCTCCTCAGCATAGCAGTTTTTAAAATGTAAAATCTAAACACTTTTCTTTTATTCTGCTCCACAACAAAGCCACAGTAATTCAATCCTCTTCTAGATCTTTTACCATTTTATTTGACTTTATAATAAGACTCTGATGCCCCTCTATGCAGTCAGAGGGCTTCTGCTCAGAAGTGACCAGTGTTTGTGGAGCAGCTGGTGGTAATTTCCCACTGAGAAGCGCGTCCAGAATCAAAGCCACGATAGCCATCTGGTGATATTTGACTGGAACAGTAAAAACTGATTAGACTGAGGTACTGCTGGCTCTCCAACCATCTCACGCTGTGTTAAGGCCTCAGAACAGAACCCACGTACAAAGCCTGATTTACTTCCTAACGTCAGTAGGAACGAGGCTGCTTGGCATGGCTCTGGGGTCGGGGAGAGGAGGGAGGGGAGGGGAGAGAGAGAGAGAGAGGGGGGGGGGGGGGGTGAGTAAAAATCTTTAACAGCCAACAGTCCAGAGAGGTAACACAGGTTAAAGTTCAAAAAGCTGAATGATTGATCTACTTCAAAATGCAGAGACAGTACTCCTTATGAAGTGACACGGTGCCTCCTCTGTCATAAATCAAACTGAGAGTTGCACAAACACTTAGACACAAGCAAACACACGGCCACAGCTATGATTACCTCTCAGCTCGCATTGGCAAAAGGCCCAATTAAACAACGGCTGCACAATCAAAGGATCACAAGACATTCTCTGCTATATCCTTGATAGGTGGTGAGCTAGTCTCATGTAAGACCCTGTCCACGTCTCAGCTCAGGATAAGAAGCACTTGGATCAGAAGAAGCACTACGTCATGCAAAACACAAAGCCGAACCAAAAAAAAGAAGAATCTGTCATCTATAATACAACGAAACCCTAAAAGCATTAAGTCAGGGATGAGCGGAAATCCCTGTCAGGTTTTTCTCTTCTGCGTCTCCTGACATCTGATTGTCCGTGCGAGTGTCTCCACGTTAACGGCGGACACTCAGCTTCTGCAAATTTAAGACAGGAAATCTTTTTAATTTCTGACCGAAGAGCTTCCACCTACAAATGCATACATGCAACTGACCTTAAGACAGTCAATCCACAAGAAGGCCAAGTCGGAGAAAAGATAGAAATGTATCTTTGTGAAGACGAAGAAGTGGAAAAGCATTGCTCTGTCCAGTGTAATAGAAGACTGCAGGAGATTTTACAAAGCAAAGAGATACCTGAGAACAATCATGAAAATTTGTGTCATTCTCATTAATTATGAAAGCTGAACGATGTGTTTTTAGCTCATTTTACCACCCGCACACCCGACCTCACTCCTACAGAGAGCCATTCTGAACACTAAGCTTGACAAACTACCTGCAAGATTGGCATAGCTACGTCTCCAACTGGCATTATGTCAACAAACAGGAGTGGATTTTGGAAAAACAAAACAAAACAAGCTCTCTCTGGAAGAACAAGCAAGACAAATGAAAGAGCTTTGTGCAGAAGCCTTCTACAAGAAGTCTGGTTGGGCTCTATAATCCACCAAATGAATTAAAAGGTGATTACAAGATCCTGGCAGGTCCTTCAGATTCACATGACGCCCTGTGGCATTGATATGACGCATATCTTATTACACAACCGGAGCGCTGACCTGCATCGGACTTGTTCTCCCACACAGAGATCCAAAATGGCTGCCATGTGAATAAGGTTATCTGGTTTTACACAAAATGAGGTCACAACCGTACATCGTTATATGCCCAGAAGAAATAACACATACCTTTAAAGCTTTTCTGATTACAAATAGAGGATATTCATACTTCTTTCTTATAGAATTCTAAATATATAGATTTTTTTTCCTGCAATGAGAGGATAGTTAAAGATTTAAACGATAAAACACAATAAAGAGAATAACAATAATGATAATAATGACAATGAAAAGTCTAAATAAAAAAAGGTCTCTTCTCTAGAGGATAAAACATCATTGTCAGTCAGTAGCTGTGTTTGTGTGTGTAAACAATCCTTTAGCCTTCCTAGTTATTACCTTCTCTGTTGTTCTCCAATAATCTGTACATTTATGCAGAAATAAATAATTCACAGGTTGTGCATACGTATTAGTTTAGCATATACTGGCTCTCAGTTGGGGTATTTCTTTTCAAAATCCTTTTGGCGATGAGGAACAAAAGAGCTGAGTTTGTGAGAGAAAACCTGAGATAGTGTACTTCAAGTGATCTGAGTTTCAGTTTGTCTTTCTTTACTGATGATGGTTCTTCTCTTTTTTTTCTTTTTCTTTTGGCATAGACAATATAGAAAATGAGGTTGCTTTTTGGCTTTTCTTAGCGTGGTAATTTTAAAAAAAGGAGAAAAAAAGGGAAAAAAAACAGGGTAAAGGCTGGGAGTTTGTTAAGACAACGGGTTGCTGGAGGTTGAGGTAGGTGTGTTCTGCTGCTGCTGCTGCTGTGGAGCGACACGACTGCTGACAGGCTTGTTGGAGAGGGACGATGCAGCGCCCGATGAAGCCGACCCTGCTGCTGCCTGAGCAAAAAGAACGCCTAGACAGCAAAAGATACAAAGAAAACCAATTATTAATACAGGGAAACAAAGTAAACCACTTTAATCGCATCTCTATGGAAAGGAAAACTCCTGAGAGTTGATGGAAAGATTTATTCAAGGATAACTTTGTAAGCTGGTGTCAGAGCACTATGAGCCAAGCTTAGAGGGATTGTTAACATGAGCAAACAGCTAGCACGGCTCTGTTCAGTCAATCAGTATCTTTAAAGTTCAATAACTATTATTTCCCTGCTTCCCATAATGAGTTATGGTCAACTTGACCTTATCTGATTTGCATGACATTGAAGTCTAGTCTAATTTATGCAAATGAGTGTCCAACTCCACCTTTGCAAACTCAATATGACATTTTATAGTGTATAGTTTGCAATCTCAACTGAGATTCATTAACTATATGGCTTGTGTTTCATCGCATACATTCAATGAATATCAATGAATTATCTACATCATATTATATATATTCCGTAAAATTACTCAAGACATGCTGATAAAGATTTCTAGGCTTTATGTTAAACTAAGCTAAATAGCCAACAGCGTTTGGCTCTGTTCATAATCTTTATAGCTGAGTAATTTGACACTCAAATCTTGATTTGGAAGCATTTATAGTGTTAATGAGGAAAGAAGAAGCTGATGAGCTTTACATCCTGAAATCACATGATGGAGGCGCTCACCGGTGTACATGACTCCATTGAGCTCCACTGACATACTGATGCTGCTTGTGCCGTTGGTGGTGAGGTTCAGAGCCGAGTCTTGTCTGCCATCTGTCAGGAAAACAAAAGGTTTTTTTTTTCCTTTTCTCAGACCAAACTTGACAGTTTTCTTAGCATGTCAACCTATATAAGTGAAAGTTGACAAGAATTTCACATGGTAAAAGGTTTGACTGCAAGCTAGGTCTTCAAGGAATGTCCTGAACATTTCTGTGAATTCACCTGTTTTATCACTTACTGAGAAACGGTTCTGATGCTCCGGCAGATAGACAATAACCGAGACAAACCCTGCTATAAGATCAAACAATCATCTTGCAGAAGGGAATCCCCACAAGACAACACACATGTATGCATGTATACAGGCAGGCATGCTGCTTCTATAAGCTAAACAGGTCAACATATAGGCCTCCTGTGTGCTCACTACAGGTTGTTGTGGTTTGAGGTCAGGTGACGAGCATTTTGAGATGTTAACTGTCACGAAGAGGGAAAGAGTGCAGTATCCAGACTGTACAGCCAACAAGGACAAACTTTAACACCCACACTAAGTGTGATGTAGTAATACTTCTGGGATACTTAACCAGAAATGTGTTGATGAAATTTGCAGATCATTGAATCCTGCTCATATTTACATCATCATATCTTAGCATCTTATGTTTTTTGGAGTTGGGACTATAAACCAAAATATAATTGCTCCAACTTTAAACTTAACAGAAGTTAGCGCATCGAAAAATCAAGAAGCTGTTTGGTGTTTTCATTTGACGGCCATTAGATAAAGAGGGAATTAAGCGATGTTGCTCTGTCCGGTGAATATATCAGACTCTGCATAGAACGGTCACTACCTTGATTGTTGATCCGGATGTTCATCGGTATCTGGGCCGTCATTGCCAGCAGGTTGTGTTGCAGCGCTCTTTGCAGCAATCGGTGATGCTCCTCGGCCGGCAGCGCCATCTTCTTCTCTGGCGGCTCGCCGGCCTCCAGCTTGTCCCTCAGTTGCTCCAGAGCAGCCACCTGAGCCGCCATCGCTGCCTGGGCTGCCGCTGCCTGCACAGCAGCCACTGAGTGGCCCGCCAAGGCCCCCGGCGGCAGGCGAGCCATGCTGACCCCGGGCAGCGGCTGGCCTCCCTCCTCTTCTGGTCAGAAAGGGAGAAATATAGACAGAAACCCATCAATCACCTTATACTCTCCAAGTCTGAGGTCACAGCCATATTCCTGTACTGCATGTTAGGAAGACTCTTTATCAGTTACAATAAAACAATTCCCACCTTTCTTGATCTTTTGGATGGGGGTGAGCGAGGCCCCGTTGGAGCCCACCGTCAGGCCCACGCTGGGTGTGGGGACCTTCGGCGATGACAGCATGGTGGGAGTCCCGTTTGGTGAGTAGGTGAAGAGGGAGCTGCCAAAGCTGTGTCGGCGGCCCTCCCGCCGGTTGCTGTCGATGGCTGCCTGGAGCTCATTGGGGTTGCTCAGACCTCTCTTATCACATTCATATGGATACAGGTACTTCATGTATCTGCAACAAACAGCAGGTTGAAAGGTTTTAACATGCAGCCTTCAGCTGAAAGCGCACATGCAGACAAGCCTCCTTCCTGTAAGAAGAGATTAGGACGAGATCTGATCTGATCTTTTGCTAACTAGGACTGAGTGAATCCTGCCTCCTGGACCAGCTACAGGAAATTACTTCAAAACACAGGGGTTGATTTGTAAAACAAAGCAGTCGTTGATATTTGATCGCCAGCATTTCTACACTTGTGGAACGCCAAACAGACCAAGGATTAAAGGATCATGGGTCTGACAGTTAAAACGACATTACACTGTAAAAACTTGGCCCGTGTTGATCCCTAATGAGACGAGATAGCTAACAGATCTTTCCAATCAACGTGTTGCACGCACCGTTGTTGAAACAAACAGGGTGAATCCAAACAAGCCAAACACAACAACCCAACCACGTAACTTTTAGCTTAAATTCAAATCTAAGAAAGAGGGCGTGTGTGTGTGTGTGTATACTGACTGTGTGCGCAGGGTGAAGGCTGCACTGGTGATTGAGGTAGGCAGGTTGAGTCCCTTGGTGATCTCCCTCCACAGTTTCTTGTTGATGACTTCCACCAGGCCGCCCTTCTCTGTCACCAGTTTGTAGAGCATGTACAGATCCAGGACCTGTTTGGCCATGATGGGAATACGGTTCACAGGGGTGCCTGCAACAACACAGAGGGGAAAGGTCAAGAGATGAAAATTATCATTACGCACGAGCAATAATAGAAAATATGGGTGAAAAACAGTGAAACATACGTGAAGTCGCAATAAATGTCAGATGTAAGGCAGCTATGTTACGCAGAACTTATTGGTAGTTAAAATATGGCAAAACAACATAAAGTGGCATGCACCATCTCTTAAAATGAAATTCAGGCTGTCCTCCAGCAAGCAGAGACTCTAGAGCGTCCACAGGCTTCAATGCAAATCCACTCAAAATATTAGGTATGAGATTGATTTCCGGACTGTAAAATGAAACCATCAGAAGCTTCAGATAACATTCAGGTGCAGGAGAAACTGCTTGATAGTACCTGGGTAATAAGGTGTAACATGTTGGGCTTATTTGGATTAGACAAAGAAAACTATAACAACTTACTCAGTAGGGTTTAAACCAGCATTTGGCTTGCTAATTAGGACGCTCTCTTGTTTTTAAACTCGAGAAAATGCAAACAGTAACAGGACAAAATGCCTGAGGAGAAACTCCTATCAATACTAATTATTTTATATTACTCCATGAGAGCTTTTATGATTTAATAGTCTTGTATTGATTGGCTGGACATGAAAAACATGTTCTTCTTTTACCAGTTTGTCAACAGGAATGATCATCATTTGCATATTTTGCAGCCATGGCCCAGTTTTCAACCTGGCCTACAGATGGCGCTCTCAGATTCTCAGAGCCAGTTTGGCCCGCCCACCCACCGGCAGCGGCTGACACTGTAAATATCTTCTACTAGTTTTTCAGTCGTGAGCACATGTCTGCTGCCTCCCATGTCAGTTGTGGGGGGGGGGCGCGGGGGGGGGGGGGGGGGGGGGGGGGGGGGGGGGGGGGGGGGGGGGGGGGGGGGGGGGGGGGGGGGGGGGGGGGGGGGGGGGGGGGGGGGGG
>JAVQJG010188760.1:0-11647 GCA_036024015.1 Craterocephalus amniculus | reverse complement strand
TAGGAGCTAACATTCACACACATTCATACACCCGATAGGCACATCGGGAGGCAAGGTAGGGTTCAGTGTCTTGCCCAAGGACACTTCGACATGTGCCGGAGTGGAATCGAACCGCCGACCTTAGTAGGCGACGGCTCTATCCACTGAGCCACAGCCGCCCATACCACTTACCCATAAATACCACTCACTCACTTCAGGCCTTTGCTAGAAAGCTGAAAAGGAACTTAACTTTCCATCTTGACAATGAGCCCAAATAGACAACAAAATCAAGAAAAGAACCGCTTCACCAGAGGAAAATTGGAGTTTTGGAGTGACCTTGTCAGAACAGAGACCTACTGTAAAAATCTGTTCGGTGACCTGAATAGGACAATGTACAAGAGAAACTCTGACAATTTGACAGATTTAACAAATGTTTGCAAGGAAGAGATGGCAAATATTACCAAGTCAATATGTGCCATGCTGATAGACTTATTCCCAAGAAGACTGAATGCTGTCAATAAATCAAAAAGTCCTTCACCAAAGGTTTAGTCTAAGGGTGCAAACACATGCAACCGGAATTTTGTATTTTTTTTAAAAATTGTTATTTTCATATCCAAACTGCATTATCTATGTTTTTGTGAGTCTGGTTTCAAGAGCTGAGTGGTCAGCAGCTCTCTGACACAGAGACATCCCAGATGTATTGCTGTGTGAACTTGACTGCTCACCATATTTACTTGCCGATGTTCGAGAGACAGTTGAGTTGTTTACAGAGTTGTAGGCTGTAACTTGCTTGGGAACCAGAGCCATCACTGCATTATCAGGAACCTGGAAAACAGATGTGTGTATCATAAAATGATCTCTAAGAACAGTTTGTACAGATTTGAAACGCAACCGCTTCTGTTGGTGTACATTTTCTGTTTCTTTCCATCTATTCCAGTTTGTGTGAGTAAACAGAACAAGTGTTTTCACCCCGTGCTCCGTTCAGCACACACATACATACGACAGATGACAGGAGAGATTTATAGCAGAACATTTTACATGCCTACGTGAGAGAGGACATCCCACAGTCTATTCAAAAACACTCTATTCTCAGGTTGTGTTCAACGGTGTGCATGAAGATGTAAAGAATCAAGCAGCATATGGTTTTGCCTTGGTTTATGTGTAAATAAGTGTGTGATTTAATAAATGAATCAATTGTACATTTCTACTTCCCCAGTCTGATAAACTGGATTTCAATTAATGCAGCAGGGATGAAACATTCTCCAGCCACACACACAGGATAGCTCTATTTTGCATGATCAGGCTATGCTATGGGTTAATTGAAGTAATCTTTACCATTGTGTGGGTGGATGGGACCAGCAGGCTTTAGTTTGCATGTATGCATACATACATGAGCTAAGGCTTGATTAAGATTGTTGAATTACACCCCCCACCCCCAATCTCGCAATCTCCTCCTCATGCATAATATGTTTATATCATTGTTAGCTTGGGGCCCACAGGGAACATCTTGTTATTCCTTTGTGGGGAGTCCAACAGCTCTCCAAAACCTTCGAGTACATTCCCTGATCACTGCTCTTATATACTGAATTGAGGATGAGCAGTGGGACATAATGAAATGTGAAAAGGAGGAGTGGCATTTGAGGAAATAATGGAGGAGAGGAGAAAAGTGGCAGGCAAGCTGCAGATCAACTCTGACCACTGCATCAGACTGTTGAGTTGATCAAAAGACAAAATACTTGATAAAATGTTTAGAGGAAGTCTCAGACAAACAGAGTGATATTTGGGCTTTCTGAGTGGGAATTAATTTGTTTAATTAGACTGTTTGAGAATAATCTGAGTGGTTTATAGCTTCAGTGAACTATTCTTCACTGCAGTGAGCAAGCCAAGCATAAAGCAGAAGATGCCCTTAGATGATGACTACAGTAAATTAGTTTGTGCTTGTTCTTAGCTACCTGACCATTTTTGAATATCTATTTTTTTTTGTTTTGGTTGTCAGTCAAGGATAAGGTGCCCTTTTCCCCCTGCCTGAAAAAATGAATTAACTTCTGTCTTCATTATCTTATCTCTGATTTCAAATCAGCTCCCTAATCCATTCCACCCACACCTCATACTCCCAGCCTGTTGACACTCACTGCTGCTGACATTTAATTTAGGCACCACGCAAACTATACACGGAGGGGACAATCACTACTTGCTTAGCTGCAGAAATTATTAACACTATATTGGCAAAGCAGGTCAGTTTTCCCACCCAGACCAATGCTCTGTGAGTGCATTGACAATTGGTGCAGAAATGTGTTTTCTTTCATTTCATGTGTCACATATCTTCCTTTTTGATGAATTTCTCTGATAAAAACAGTTCATTCAGACAGTTCCTTGTGCTATCAACTACATGGATGCTAAAATACTATTTTATATGCTAGATCACTGATATGCATCTATGTAGAGACAAACCTGATTCAGAAAGATGGTGACATTTCAACAGCAAATCAAATTTGTTTTTAGCTTTATCTCTGAATGTTACTTTGTCTTTGGTCACTTCCCTGCCTCACACATGTTCCTTGAGAGACAACTGTCCTTGTCATCCAAGTATTTTTGTTGCGTATTACTGTGGAATTGTCCATTAGGTGGCTCATTCAAGATTAAGAGGAGGTGAGTTGAGAAGTTAAACAAGATTTACTTCAGACAGATTTACATTGGGTTGTAAAGATGGGACAGACTGATGTATCTGATCTGGATGAAGTTTACTGGCAAATATCAGACAGCTTTGCCTATTGGAAAAGTATTTTCTTAACATTTACATCCTTTCAGAATTGTTTCTGGTTTTATTGGACAAAAACAAAAACATTTCGTAGATGTTATACCTTTCCTGATAGAAAGAAAATGTGAAAATGATCAAATAAAAGATAAGATCTGTCAGCTAGAGCTTCTTTTCTGTAAAAGTTTAAACTCTTTTCACAGCTTAAAAATGTTTTTTCTAACATTATGTCTTTGATTTACCTTCAACAAAATCAAAGACAAACAGGCATATCCACTATCCTTTCCTTTGAAAAAGGTGAGATTTTATTTTGAATAAATCTTTATGTATAAAGAAAAGCCAGTGTGTTAATTAATCATTAGCATACCTGATAGTGAGCCAGCATGTTTAGTCTCTTCCAGTCACCTTCAATCTTTGTAGTAATGTCCTCATCCTGCAGGATTGTGCGCTGTCCTCGACCCTGGCGCCACTCTGTAATTGAAAGGTAAGATTAATCAACCATATTTGTGCAGCATCGCTCCACTGACACTTTTGACTTTGTGCTCTTGTTTGTTTTGTCTGCTGGGGAGATTTGGCTTTCATCCCCTTTTCAATGAATCTGTCAAGACATCTCCAAATCCTGCCATACTATTTGGTGTGGTAACATACCTGTGGGATAAGGAAGAGAGGATTTAGCCGGTTCTGCTAATGTCAAACTTTTACTTGTGAGAATCACAATTAATTTTGAAACAACTGAGACACAATTGGATCCAAATCCTAAGGGTAAGTTTGGCGGATCAATCAATAATGTAAAATGATAAAAAGAATAAAGTTGTGTTACTGGAAGAAAGACTAGTCTACCATTTCTGTATCACCTTTTTGTAGAAATATAACAGGTAATCAAAATTTAATTCAGATTTTGAGGCAGTGTCTTCTGTTTTACTTTCAATACAACCCATACTGCCCAGCTCAGTTGTTTAGCAGATGGCTGAGACAGATGAAAACAACAATCATTGGACAGAGGCCCAAATACACTGTTTGCTGGCACCTAGCAGAGAATAATCAGGAAAAAACTGCAAAGAATCTAATGTTGAAAAGATTTGAGCAGCAATGCTGAATTACTGTCACAATGGCTTTAATAAGAAGATATCCAGATCTCTCCAGGGATCAGTTAAAATACTACAGATATAATTGTAAACTTCATCATTTTGTTTGTCTCTGATAACATGAAGAAAATCACTCTAAAATAACTTGAGGGGAAAAAGTAAAGAGACACTTTCTTCTATGGCAAATAAATTGCCCCCCAAAAATAAGTTAGTCTTGATCTGAAGTTTTCTTTACTTTCTACAGAACAATTTTTAACAAATAATTTTTGGAAAAACAGATCAGTATAAATAAACAACACAAAGCTTTTTAGTAGTGGGTTAGAGTAGTGGTTCTCTTTTTCTGCCATGCCTCCCTTTGGAGAAATAAACATCCCCAGGCCTTTACAATCTCAGAAGTTGGTTTTACCGAGTTCCAAGTTGTAAATACAAGAATGAAGTCGTGGTAGACTCACTAGATCTGACTTCAACAAGATGTGTCTTCCAACCTCAAAATCTAATCTAATGCACCATTCTTTCAAAGTTCTTGATATTTTTTTAGAGGTTAGTAAAAATGAAATGGTGCCACCAAGCGGTCTGGAGAGTAGACCAGAATGTTTCTATGAACCCAAGAGGTAAAAACATTAGTTCCTCTGCTTCATTTTCCCAAAGGTCCCTTGCCCCCCTAAGTTTCGGAACTACAGGATTAAAGATAGAAGAGAACTCAAAGAAAAATGGCTTACATGTGATACGAGTTAAATTGAGCACATTCTTATTCAGTGAAGTTTTCCATCGTTCCATCTCTTACATTGGTTTACCAATGTACCTTTACCTCACTGCTGCCACAGTTTTATGCAGCAATATTGTTTTTTACATTTAAGCATTTAAATCAAATAGAACTTAACCCACAAAAGTAGTCTATGAAACAAAGAACTTGCAAAACAAATTCCTTCTTTAGTATGTGTATCATCTAATTTCCATTCATTTGAAGCAGTTTATGAGACAGTGTCTTTCAGTAAAACGTGGGAATTTACACGACCTTACAGCCAAATTACACTACATGCACGGCAGAGCTCCCACAGCTGTGCAGGCTCAGCACTAACCAAAGCCTTGATGGAGAAATCTCACAATGCCCCAGCAACATTGTTAAAAGTGGGAAAAAAGAAAAGCAATCTTGAAAACAAACGTGTAAATGATTTCTCTATTCTTTTCCAGACATCATGAGTTTCATGAATATGTTATTGTGTCAGCTGTCCTTGTTGAGCTCCCCACTTGTGCCGACCACTGTCATCTGCTATTCTGATCACAAACAGGAAAACAAAGCAGCAATCACTGTGGTGCATGACGAGGCCCGTCTTTGGAGAATCCACCAGAATTGTGTTTGCATCTGAAAAATCTGCAAGAAATAAAGATTCTCCTGTTGTTTTTGTCTATACAGTACATCTTCCTATAAAGATGCAAATGAGCGCCTGTCTCCAGTCAAGGCTCAATAAACAAAGGAAGGGATGCAGAGCGAAAGGGAGGAATGAATAAATGGAAGACTACACTTGGGGGAAAAACAGAGCAAACTTAGTTCTTCCTGGTTCTCATATCTAGTGGTTTCTAATCAGTCTGATCCGTTTGTGTAACCTCCCAACTCTGCAGTGGAGGTTTTATGGGAGTCTTCTCCTAAAGATAAAGACTAAAGGTAACTCTTCTCATGAAATACATGAAATATTTATTAAAAGGAACATAAAACAAATGACTCCAGTGAACACTTGGCCATGCTTCTTTGTTCTTGGGTCCAATATTTAATAGCTCTCTGAGGAAGACCGGATCTGCTGTATTGTGGAATGAAACAAATATACCCATGAGAACAACGCTCCTGACTGATTTGTCTCAGGACTGGCCTGCCACAGTCTTATTATCCTTATCAGCCACTGCAGTAAGTCTGTGTATGCGAGTTTGTTGCAAAAATCGTGAGATCCACTAGCAGAATTGAGAGGACATCCTCCCCCGCAGAGCCAGGATCACCACTGACTTCCTCCAGAATTTGGGAGTGGAGAGCATGGACTAGCCTGCTGTGAGTCCAGAAATAATCCAGTTAAACACTTGTACAGCATACCCAAGCTGATCACACATCATAAACCAACTAATACAACCACATGGGTTGAACTCCAACAACTCCTGGGTGAGGTATGGGACGACATCACACTGCAAAATGTGACAAATACAAGGAGGTATTTTAACATGATAAAATAACAGTAATTCTACCCGCATCTTATGAGGCTGCTTTTAGTCATTCTCTCTGTAATACTGACAATCACACTCATGCAGAGATGACGGCCACCTTACTCCAATTTCCAATTCCCTTTAGTAATAAAACAATAAGAGAACAACAAACGGTGCCCAAAGGGGGCCATAAAACAATTTCATCCAGGAGTGTCGTCAAAAGGCTAAACCAATCTTTTCACTTAGCTATCTCAGACAAATTCCCTGTGGTTTGCACTGAGCCCACCTTAGATCTGGGGCTGGTTATAAATATGCTATTACAAACACACAGCAGGGGCTCTGAAAAATCTATCTGGCAATATTAAACCATAAAAAGAACAATGAGGAAACAGCCTGTAGGTATCGGCAGGCCAACAGTCAGGGATAATGATATTATGCTCATGAACTATAGAACGACATAAGGTGGACTGGAGCTGCCGTCAGGAGATGTCTTGTGTTTTTCCTTACAATGATTATTAGAAAAGGATTTTTTTGTAGGAACTGTGAAAATTAACCTACTAAACAGCATACAGAAAGAAAGAGAGAAAGAAAGAAAGGCGATTACTCAGCATTTGATTAGCTAATCATTATCTGACTCAGACACCAGATGACAAAAGACATGATCAATCAAAGTTTAGGCACTTTCAGGAAGTGGAGTCTCTTGAGGTTGAAAAGAAAGATGGTCCACTATGTCCGAGAAGATTTATATGTTATGAGAAGGGCCAGGTGGAGTGGGAAAGCCTCTCTGAAAAGTCAGTTGGTGTCTAAATTAAGGTGCTCTTTCACAAACGCTCTGATGATACATGGTGGAAACTACATGATCAGAAGTCCTTTGATAAGCTGTAAACAAGTACAGGCAAAAACTTTTCTGAATTGTAGCATCGTATACATGCTTCAGCATATATTGATATGGGTAAAAAGCTTCTATGACCATGTTAAGACAACGTCAAAACTCAGACCCATTAAAGATCCATCTGTTAAAACTGTTCAGTCAATCAGTATGTCACTTTAAATGTCCTGTTTAAAAGTATTCTGACTGACCAACAACGTTTCCTGGATTCCCCCCCTTACATTATTCTTAAACAGGCAAAGATTCTTACCCAAGTCCATATCTGAGGCTTTTAGGCGATGTGAATGTGGGACATTCTTATAGATTGCATCCAGAATCTTCTCCTTCACCTGGCTGATGGTGTCACAGTTCAGCACCTTAACCTGGATCTCTGGACTTTTCTCGTTCTCTGGATGGATGCAGTTCACCACCTGTGGCAGAAACATATGCTGGAGTGTGACTGTGAGGGGGGCAAGGAGCTGCCGGCCAGTCAAACTCAGTCCAAAGCATCAGCCTTTTTCTTCCAAGTTAATCAACTGCAAAGGATCTAGGTTGTACTACATATTATGTATTTAATTGAAGTGGACGATTGTTTGGTGCTTTCTATGTAAACAATGCTGATTACTCTCTTCTGTGGTACTAATGGGAACTTCAATTATCTTGTGTTTGTTAAAGTTTGTTAAAGACTAATGAAGAGGAGCAGATTATGCACTAAAACTGATAATGTGCTATGAACCTCATGAATGTTTAGTTTGTTGTGTGTTTCAGTAGTCTGAGTATTGGAACACCTGATTAAAAAATGATAAAATACACATCTCATAAATAATAGTACACGTTTTGTCTTCAGCTCAAAAAGCAAGCTTGAACAAAAGAAGACTTTGTTTAAGCCATTTGTACATGTAAACGTGTGTCAGTGCTTTTTATATTGTGTAAAATTGTGCATTAGAAAGAATATTGATGACTGTTATAAGGCACTACTAGACAGTTTTCCAGGATATATTTTCTTTTTTTATTGCAACTAACTATTTTTATTAAAGATATGTATATCTGTGCTAGCAGAATGTTGACTTAAAACTGATCTGACACCAGACAAGGAAGACAGAAAGACCCAATGGTATGGGAGTCTCCCCTGCTGAATCCTGTCTCACTGCAGAGAGCTCACAGATAGATTTGGGTAATGAATGAGAGGCTGCAGAATGAGAAAACTTAAGTTTTCTGCTCATGCAGACTTAGCATGTCTGCTTTTTCCTTGACAGCTTCAGTGTCAAAAGGAAGTGAGGTCAACGCTCCCGTGCCCTCTGCATGTCAAGCATGACAACAACAAGTTTGTGTCCCTATGCACATCTCACGACTGACCACCCATGACCACCCCCTTCTCTCTTTCTCTCCATGAAAGCATATTAAGCATCTCCCTTTTAGCCCCACTACCCCAGGGCAGGTGAACCCCTTACCAGTGTCTTGTAGTCAATCTGTTGTCTGATGAGCTTGTCTTCACTGAGAGAATAGCGAGCCTCTCCAGTGATGGAGTCAATGGGGCCTTTCTCCATCTGCTGCTTGATGGCACAGAAGAGGGAGAAGAGAGGCTCGCCTGCACACTCCTGTGAGCATGTTTAGAGAAGGAAAAAAGTTGGGAAGGATCAGTGCATCTTTGAGGCACATCTGCTCTCAATAAAATCTGAAATATGAAAAATACAATTGTTTTATCTCTTCCTGCTCTTCAGTGTTATCAAAACTAAAAAAACAGCAGCTTGCCAGAAAGAAGTAAAGTTCAGGAATGTTTTTTATGGATAAACACAAAAGATTATATAAGAAACACTGTTGAAGGTGCACAATCTTCTGTCTCAAAACACTGCTATTCATCATTCAGAAGATACTGCCCATTTATCATAGTTTACATGTTATTTTCCCAGCTGCAGTAATGGAAGAGTGCAGAGATGGAGGCGAAAAACAGAGACTGTAACTTTTTCTTGACTCAGTGGTGGAAAGATAATGCTTTCGACTTGTAAATATATATGTATGATTTGACATGATGAACAGTGTTTCATCACTGCACTTGTATCTTATTATCTCTGGGGAGGAAAAAAGGAAAGGCTGGCTTCTGATTACAAAGGTTACAGTACCTTAAGAAACTTGTAGAGGAGGAATGTAAACCAGTTGGTCAGCATTTTCTCTGCTACAGACTCAGTCCTGCAAACAGACAAACACAAAGCATATAATAAACATTTGATCCCTGAGCTCTTATTTCCATCATAAATATTCAACGTGGTTGTCAAATATTCTCCCAAAAAAAAAAAAGACGGCAGCTGCTAATGAATAGGCTTTTGCTGCACAAACATAACCGCAAAGGCGTGAACTGAGAGGGCCTTTGCACGTGCTATATGATGGCCTTTCAGACAATCTTTCAGCTGGCTTTTATGCTCAGGCACGCCAAGGGCAACTCGTCTACAGTGGCGGGGATTTTATTATGAGGCAGAGCAATTAAAAGCCTTTATTTGATCCCAGTGGATTGATGTCGTTAGGGGCTGGAGCGGCTCTGTAATAACACTGGCCTCATTATGAAGCGCTCCCTCGCCTATTCACTGGACCAACACTCGATCCGTGCACAATAGAAAGTGAATGAATACATCTCCCTTTCCTTCTCCTCCTGGCATCCATGCTCCACTGGTGTGGCAAAATGGTGTGCGTCTGAACGAGTGTGTATGTGTTGACCTGGGCCAGCAGTGCGAGTGATCCCGTGTGAATGGCTAATAAGCATACATAATAACAACAGCGGTGGCGAGGGGGGAGACCAGGATCGGATATCCTTTGACAGAGACCTTCTTGGCCGGCAGCAGGGGTGTGTGGGTAATAATAAACATACACCCCTGCTTCTTTTTTCAATGAGAAACTACCGTACACATCAATATTTCAGGATTAGTGTCCATTGTGCCCGCGTGTGTGTGCGTGTGCATGTGATGATTTGTTTCGGTTGCCACCTGCAGCCCTCCCTTCCTTCGCCATTCACACAACCTCTTAAAGAGTCTCCGTGCTGAGGCGTGAGGGGGTGCGTGATGTAGCACTGGCCCCGTCTGGTACCCCCTGTCAGCATTGGCACAACACCTGAAGGGGATTAAATTCCTGCCCCTTGCTGTGCCCACGCTTTTATCGTGCCGCCTTTACACCCGCCCTCCGTCCACAGATCCAAGGGTCAAGAAGGTCACTTTTCATCTTTTCTTTCAGGTGTCATTGCTGTCCTCCGCCCTTCCTCACTTTGGCTGCCCGATTCTGATCCCATAATCACACACACACACACACACACACACACTTAAATCTTCTGAGTTTCCACAAACGCAGCCTGTCCATCACCGGGATGTAAGGAGCACAGCGACAGGAGGTGGTTCACTGGTGAGGAAGGAAGGAGGGAGCAGTGAAAAGAAGAAAAGAATGAAGGATAAATAGCTTGGCTGCGTCTGGCCTTCCTTTTTTTAACTTCCATTTCCTAAATCCCTCCAATCAATAGATCTTGTGTTTTAGTGCGTGGCTTTGTGTGACTAGACAAGTGTGAGGTTGTTTAAGACTAGTTTGCAAAAGATACAAATGAATCCCACTGTGTGTGTAAATGATCCTGTGTGCTGAGCAGGCTGTAACGTGCGTGTTTGTGTGTGCATCTGCTAGCAGGTGCCAGCCCTCCAGTAATAAGAATTCTTGGCACAGTTCCACTATTTTGCTGTTGCTCATTCTTACTCGTGGTGCACTCTGTAGGGAACGGTGATAAAGCACCACTGTGACAGAGCTGCTCTACACAGCTAACGTTTACATTTGGTACTACAACTTTCTAAACAGTAATCACCGACCCTCTCCTCAGCCGATACTGCTGGGGTTAATCTTATGAAATGTGGCGTAGCATGTTGGCTAAGTCAGACTTGGCAGTCAGTCTTACGGGCAGTAAGTCCTGGGAATGATGTAGAACAGAGGGCTCTGGAGGTATTATTAAGGTACAATACAGAGGATGAAATCTATACTTGAACACATAACTATTTCACAATAAGTTTGTCTATTAAGACTGTATATTTTTGCATCTTTATGATGGACATGAAATTAAGCACAAACACAGGATTGATGGTACTGGTGCAAAAGGAAGGGGGGCAGAGAGAACTTATAAAGTTGAGCAAATTAACAAAATTATTTTTAAGCCTCGACCAGCAGCGTTATTCAGTCATCAGTGAGTGAACTGTTTTGTATGACAGAGAAAGAAGATGCAGCGTGTTAAATGTAGCAACTTTTATCTGAAGACAACATGAAGACCACTGGTTGAGATGCTCCCTGACTGTTTATTTGCAGCTGTAATAATGACCCTGGTACCTCCTGCCAAACCTCATGTTGCAGTGGTGTGTTGGTATATTGTTTTAGCCCAAACATAAAACTATGACTTTATATTCCAACCATTGATATGCAGCAGTTCATTTTTGGGGTTTTCTGATATAACCTGGATAAAATAAAATGATTTGTTGTTACTGTATATGTTGTGTGTAAAACTGATGGTTATTTTAATACTTGGGCTGCTTGGCTATACCAGTCTGTCCACATCTATCACTGTAAAACCAAAATAGTTGCTAAACTGTACTGTGAAGAACATTTTTTGGTCCACATAAAATGCTTTTATTAAATTTTTTAGTGTTAAAGGAGAAGTCCACTTTTTTGCAAGTGGGGCCTTAATTATGATGTAAACTGAAGTGTACTGGACACCTATGGTACTTTTTGGAGATTTGGATCCTTCCCTGAGATATTTGTTTC
>JAVQJG010188741.1:0-12903 GCA_036024015.1 Craterocephalus amniculus | reverse complement strand
TGAAATTAATTTTCCTTTTTGGTTTTTCCTCTCTCTTTATGATTCTATAACTTTTAACTCATTAATGTGACAGCAGAGCATCATGTATATTATGAAAGCCCAGGTTGTCCAGAAATCAGATGTATTAACACCTGATTGTGCATCATAAGATGACGTTTTAATAATTATAATAATAATAATAATAAAAAAAATTAATAATAATAATAATAATAATAATAATAATATTTCATTAGCAATAATACACAAGATGTACCAGGCGAGAAAAACCCCAAACATTTGCAAACAGAGATGGTAAATTTGATCATACCCGCTCATCCGAAAGCCCACTTACGTGTTTCGCCAGCTCGGCCATGTCGGTGTTACGCTCCCCGCGGGACCGATGGGAGGAGGCCTGGTCAGGCGGCGAGGACGAGGAGCCGTAGCTGGCCGATGAAGGCGAGACGAACTTCCCGTGAGGCCCTCTGAGAGGTGAGGACTTCTCCCGCCGCGGAGTGGCCCAGTCGGAGGACGCCGACGGACTGAGGAACGAGGAGGAGGTGGACGGTGAGGCCGGAGAGGAATTGGCGGTGACTCCGTCTGCGATCCACTGGCGCACCTACGAGCCGAGACGAGACAGGAGGATGAGGAAAAACGGTTTTATGATGAAGTGATGAAGGTAAAAGCCAATCAGTTCATAAAGATGAAAACCACATGCGTGAAAATGGTTAAAGCGAGTTTCAAAAAGCAAATGTGAATATTCTCGTGTCCACTGCTGACTTTCTGCCAGATTTTTCTCCCCATGCATTTTGATAAAGCTCAAGTCATCGTTACTGATGCCTAACAAGCCCGACTTACCTTCAGAAACAGTGCCTGTCTGTCTGTCCTGCTCTGTCCACACTGGAAAACACACATGGCTTAGCATGCGGCCAACTTAAAAGGGTTTAACCACTACATGGTCTTAAAAAGACGCACCACATGCAGAATGGTGACAATAAAAACATGCCAGCGTACCTGAAACAGAAACCTGCTTTGGGTTTTAATAGATAAATCTTAAACTGCTTTTACATGCACTGGAGTCCTGAAATGTTCTGCAACATCCACTCCTGACTTTCTGCTGAGATTTCCCACCCGGGCGCGTGTAAAAATATCCGTACCATCACACGTGTGCAGCTTTATGTTCACTATTGTACAGATTCAGAATCGTTTTTTGCTTTTCTCAGTGTTTTGTAAAGGGAATTAATTTCCACAGGCTGATTTCTGGACAGCTTTTATTTCCAGCCAGGAGCGTAAACCTCCAGCAGAAAGCCTAACATCACATTAACAGCAACTATGCAAGAAAATGAAACAGGAATTTTCTGGAGTTATTCCTGAAGATCTCCACTGTTAATGTGTAAAAACAGCATCGATATTCCTTTTGTGACAATTTAACCCAATGAAGCCAAACATACATTTGAGAAATGTAGTTTCTGAGACGGTTGCATCAGATTAGAGTTAAACTCTGCAGTACACACTTGACTACACTTCAATAATTTTGACACTGCATGGTAATAAACTGTAAATATTAGGGATGTAACGACTCACTCAAGCCACGATTCCCTTCGATTTTACGTTTTATTTTGGGGTTTTTTCCAACAAAATTAATTTTAATTACAGTATTTTATGGACAAATGAATTGTCTCTTATATTTGCCTTTTTCTCCCTTGTTTAAACCTGTGACTTTCTATTGCCTGTTGTACTAACAAAACTTAACACTGAGCAAGTAATTATTACAGATATGGAAATGATCACAAATCTTTTTTATATACAAACTAAGTTTTATTTGTTTTGAACATCATCTGCATTGATTGCACTGATGCATTGCGTGCAAACCGATTTCCTTTTTTCTACATTTCATTTAAAGCAGTTTGAATGGATTTTAAATCAAATTTCGAAGTATCGCTACATCCCTAGTAGATATACCCACAAAAGTTTAGTTTTTTTTCCATGTTTGTTTAAAAGGGCCAATCTGTGCCTTCAGGTTTAGGAGATATCAGAATTTCTTGCCAGGTTTTCTTGGGTTGGGCTTTAAGGGTTAAAGCTGAACCTCCAAAGCTATTTTAATTAAATAGTTGGCTGCAGATGAAGTAAAACCAACTTACGGTTTGACGGTTTGCGAGTTTCCTTACGTCTGATACACATCACTTCTCCTGTCATGCATTTAGCCTATCCTGCAGCTCTTTACGCCTCTGATTAAACAAACTGTTTATTGAAAAGTACCTTATGTGACGAGCTGGAAGCGTCCCTCTCACGTTTGTCAGTGTCCGGCTCGTCCTCGCTGTCCTCCTCGGGACTGCTAACCTGCCCCAAAGTGGCGTCCTGAGCCTCCGGATCCGTGTCCTCGCTTTCTTCCTCCCCATCGTCCGGGTTGTGAGGCGTAGCAGGCGGGGTGGCGTCGCTTTGAGTTTTGGTAAAGATTAAGGCCTCTGATTGGCTGGCTGAAGCTGAAGGAGACGCTGATGATGATGTTTCGCTGGCGGCCGGCTCGGTCCGATCCTTCTGGCTGCTCAGACCGGATAAAGAGTCTGCAGCGGAGACGGAGCCGCGGGCGTTGGATAACCCCCCTGCCGAACGGGAGGTCGGGTGTTTCAGCAGAGGAATGGCCTCCGGTTTCAGCAGCAGCAGCTTCGGGTTGATAACGGAGGAGTTCGATTTGGTGTCTGCGGGCTGAGCAGCGCTCTGCGATGGAGCCGACGCCGGACTTTCGGGCTTTGCGGCGCTCACCACGGTGAAGGTCTGACGGAGGGGAGGCTGGTTTTCCACGCAGGACACGTGCACCGACACGGCGACCGGCCGGATCCTCGCATCCTCGCTGGTGACGGCGACCAGCGGGGATAAGAGGGACAACGAAGCGGCTGCTGCGTCTGCTTCCTGTTTGGGAGGAAGCCCCGTCACGCCTCGCTGCGTCCCCGCGGGCGTTTTGTGTTCCGTTTGCTCCACGGTGTACGAGTTGGACCTCACGGCGGCTACCTGGACTAAACAAACCTCGCTGGAGTGGCTCACCTCCACCGCCTGGCTCGGATCGAACACCAAATGCGACCCGACCGTGTTGTCGTTGGAAGAAGGCTGCTGGGAAATGATGATGGTGTCGGCTTCGTTGACGGCGTGAAGCGACGCTCCCAGCTCCTCTTTGACGGTGAACTCCTCTGCGTTTTCCAGTAACGCGTCGAACAGGTTCACCTCGTATCCCGGGGAGTGCGGGATCTGAGCGCTGCTGCCGGCGCACACCGTCTCCTCGGCCACCTCCTCCACCAGGCCGCAGAACTCGTACACCTCCATCGGCTCCACGCCGGCCTCCACGCCTTCCTCGTACAGCTTGGGCTCGCCGGCAGACAGCTGGCAGACGCTGCCGTCTTCCCTCTGCAGGAGGTAACTCTGGTTCAGGTGCACGTTGGCCCAGTGAGCCTCCTCTCGGACCACCACGATCTCCCGGGCGTCATCCGAGTGCACGATCTCGGCTATCAGCGACGTCTCCGCGGCGGGGACCGGATCGGAGGCGCCCGGCGTCTCGCCCGCCTGCAGCGAAACGACTAGGCCCGCGTCGAACACGGCGGGTTTGGGGAAGTTATCCTGCGACGGAGAAATCTCTGGCAGCATTGTGAAGTCAGACGAAGAGGTGGGGGTGTCGGTTTGTCCGTCCAGCTGCTCTGATTTAAAGGGGTTGCAGCTGGACGAGGAGTTTTCTTTCGCCTCTCTGGCCTTTGAGGCCTCAAGTATTTCAGCAGATTGGGGTTGAGAAGCGACGACGAGCGCATTAACGCGCCCCAATGTCGCCACCGATTCCAAAGAATTTGTTTTTTGTGTTTCTCTGGCATCTTCGGAGAACCCTGCGGCAGCTTTAAGTTGCATTTCTGACGGGTCAGTTTGTTTAATCTCTGCTGAGATAAGAGGGAGTGCTGACGGTGAGTCCTCTGGACGTTTATGGCGGACAGATAGATCCCCGTCGGACCACTCCGTAACCCTGCTGCAGGATGACACTGTGAAACAGATCTGAGCCGGGGGCCGTGGGAGAATATTTCCACCCAGTCCCGCGTTTCTTCCAGTCTCTGCTTTATATTCCTTCGTCCCTGCAGCAGCAACAAGTCCAGACGGCTGATTCTGGTTCGTCTGGCTTTTCTTTTCGATAGTTTGTGACCCGTATGGAGACTCTTGCACAGTGCCAGCCTGTGAGGTGAGAGGACGAGGGGGGGCTGAAAGCCTTTGCGCCTCAGCAGAGGGGGGCGTCGGCAAGGATCTCGCAACGCCGGCGACTTCCTGAGGAACGGCGTCCTTAAAGTCGGCGGAGAGAGGCTCAGGCAGGGCGGCGGGGGGTCGGGCGCTGTCCATGGAGTCGGGCGGGGATGCGGGTGGAGGGGCCGGGCGGGGGGCAGCTGCGACCGGCTGCGGGGCACGCCGAGGCGACTCCCCAGCCACATTCTGTGCAGCCTGGGGGTTGCTACCCAGCACATCCACAGCCGGAGAGGCGTGCCGCCACACCGCCGCCTCCCCAGAGATTGCTTCCTCTGTGCTGCTCCGGCTGCAAGCGGCACCTGCAGCGACACGGGAGGTTAGCAAAGAGCCGGGATCAAACTCTGAGCAGGAATAAAGCGTATTTCGATAATATTTTCCTTAATCAAGATATATATCTCAATATAAAAAATGTTTGTCCCCACCGGATTACTCAGACTGGTCAGGAATAATCCAAGAAATTTTTCAAACAGAGAAACTGACATTTATTGTCAGACTGAAGGAATCCAACTTCTACAAAAAATGGAGTAACTGGTTGCTTCAACATTCATGTTGAGTGCCCCAACCTTTTCACTACATGTTTAGATCTGTGTTGAATGCATTGCACACGATTTGTGATCACCTACTCCAATATTGAGTTCCTGGTTTGTCATTTTACACATCTAATGTCATTTTTAGTTACTCTTATTTATTTATCTATTTTGTTTTATTGTTTTTTCTTTGTTTGCTTGTTTTTTGCTTTTTTTTTCCTCTTTCATTCATGACTTGTCTTTTACTTTCTGGAAAACAAGATTTAATTAAAAAAAAAAAAAAAAAAAAAAAAAAGTTTGTCAATTAAGCAATGAAATGGCTAAAATTTACAGCCCAGGCCGCTGAATGCACTTTTATTAAGAATCGATGCACATGTGCATTTAAATATTTGACTGAAATTAAAGTAGATGTTTATTAGAATAATAAAAAATACTTCTCAATTACCACACAAAAGAAACAGTTGTGCATACTGCTATAAAAGAAGTACCTTTAACTAAAAACAAGATAACTCAATATAAATAATATTGCCCTATTCTATATCTTCCGGCTCCAGGTACGAGTAACTCTGCAAAAGCTCATCAGGAAGGAAAATTCAGATGCAGAACGCTGAATTATCTTCCTTACAAGCCGACTCACTGAGATAATTTTCACACTTCCACTGCAATGTTAAAATTAATAATTATACAGGGAGGAGGATTTTATTACAAGATACTGGACGATTATGGGAAAAAAATAATAATCACAATTATTCTTATTGATATCGAAATCACGATTAATGTACATGATTATTCATTGATTTTTAAAAAAAGTGTTAATTGAACCACCAAAACTCAACCTCAAATATTAGAGTAAAATAATATATTAAAATAAAAGTAGCAATTAATTTAAAAAAATGCATATGCATTCCTGTTATGAATGAATGAAAAATACTTTATTAACCACATAGGGAAATTCAATAATATATTGACATTAATCATTTTTCTTCGATTACAGGGTTTTTATTTATTGTGAGAAGGCAATATTGTAATCATGATTAAAATTCGATTAATTGTCCAGCCCTACAACATACCCATTTTAGCATCATTACATTGGCTTCCAGTACATTATAGAATTGATTTTCAGATTTTATTGATTACTTTTGAAGAGCAGGGTGGTCTCCTTTAACTTATACTCCTGTGCACACCTTATATATGAGCCGGTTAAACAAAGAGTGACCAAGTTTTCTCCGTCCAGATTCAAGAATTATGGAATTATTTTAATTGAAAACTTGTTTTTATCAGGGAGTTTTTTTTATTGACTCAGTTATAGGGTTTTATTTTATTTGTACCTTTTGTTGTTGTTGATTTGATTGTTTTATTTTGTTACTTTCTTTTTGAAAAGTTCTCTATGAATGTAGATTATCTTGATATTGTACCAGTAATTACGCCCCATCATTGACGCTCTAGTACATACTTATATATCATCTCATTTAAATCGCTGATATAAACATAACAGGGGTTTTTTGGATCCCAAGCTAAAAGGTGGTCTTCATTTGATAAACAAAGCTGCTGACTCTGCTTTAATTCTTTTGCATGCTTATCTATATAATTCATGACAAATTTATCTTGACTATTGTTTTACATCACAATTACTTCCCCACCGTTGTTTCTCTTCATTTAAGAAATACACGCCTCCCTCATCACTCACAAAGCAGCGATAAGAGGTGAGCAGATGTGCATGCCATGTTTTGTCCCGTAATTCTAATTCCTTCTGAATAAATCCAGTCAAAAACAGTCGCTGCAAGTATGCAGAGTTCATCTGCAAACCTTATGTGCTCCACTGAAAACACGAGAATTTCCATGGCACAGGTTTACATGTACACCCCGTCTTCTTTCCACTATAGATAATCTGTAGTAATGCATGTGTGAAAGTGTAACTGGGGGCAATGCCCAGGCCTGATTCTGCAGACTTCTTGTGAAAAAAACGGCTCATCTTACTAATAAGACAATAGTTGACCGAATGCCAAACTGCAAAAACTCCATATTCAGGACTTTAATAATTAAAGTCAAGGCATAACATTGCAGTTAGATCTGTCTGGATGTGTTTAATACAGGAGAGTTGACTTATACTGAAATATCCATATCAGTTGTTTCTGTTCTACAAGTATTTTTACATTCAAATACCTACATTTTTATCATTTGGAATAAATACGTAGTTCATCTTTAATAAGAAACGGTGGAAAGTAACTGTACTATCAGGATCTTGTTTTAAATGACACCCAGGTGGTAGAAACTACTTTCTCAACCTGCTATAGCCAACTAGGTTTAGATTTATGCATCAATGTTTAAATTACAGTAATAAATGTGGTTATGAAATTAATAAAATCAACAATAAATAGCTACATGAGTAAGTTTGGAGTAATATGTCTGTCCTGAGATCAGCTAACAGTAATTCAGCAGGTTTAGACTAAAACCAGGTGTGGTTGCATGCAGAGTGAATCTTTTAAAGTAATTACACACCAGGCATCATTAAAAGATATTACTGGGTGTAAAACAGCCAAATAAATACGAATATGATTGAAAATAATTAAATAGATAAATGTAACATCAATTAAAATGATTTGTTTTGCCTGATGGTTAGTTGAATAATCAAAATTTTAGAGCCAATCCCAGTTAAGGCCACATGGCACTCTATAAAAGTGAATGTAAACAATCATTTCCAAAGAAATCTTCTAAACACATCAGTTTTTGCTTTTTTTAAATCAATCCCAGCCTGAATTTTATCTGGTACCTGCTCAGAAAGGAAACAAGCAGCAATAACTTCTTACCTGTCTGTGGTGTGAGACACAGATCTTCTGTGCTTTCTACTTCCAGGATGAAGAAATTAGGATCCCTTCCACATATTCTGAGGAAGTGAAAAAGAGAAACAGGTGGGGACTTAATGGCTGAGATTAAAAAAGCAACTTTATGTCACATCTAAAAACTAATAAAGCAAGCTGTAAGGTCTCCTACAACGCAAAACTATGAGGCAAAGCTTGCTTTGTGTGGGCTTCACAGCCAGGTTTATTAGATATACAATTAATTAACAAAAACATCCCAGAGTGATACCTTAGTAAGGAAAGCAGCTCCTGCTTTTAGCAACCAGAGCTAATGCATGTGGCTGTGTGTGAACGGGCAATCTTGCAGCAGCAATAAACAAAACAACTCTGAACGAGCAGCTCCAACTTGCATTTGCTGCAGTCGCCCACAGGAAGGTGTTAGGAATTCTGCAGCACGCGCTCGCAGCCCAAAAAGCCGGTGATCGAGCGCGCGCCGGGCCTCAAGTCATTCAATCTCTGCTCCTGTAAATGTTTCCCCCCCCAACCCCACTGTGTCCGGATTTCGCCACATGGACCCGAAGGTGATTTTTCACCTAAATAAATGCGTTCTTTATTCAGCGGAGTTGTGCGCATCGGTTAAGCGGACCGTGTGAAACATAAAATCGACTTTTCATTCCCCCGTCTGGAAGTGGCAGTGATACCACAAGCTCGGTTCGGAGTCCGCCATGAAAAAAAAGGGAATAAAATAAAATAAACAGTGAGGCGGTTAACGCCTAACGTTGCCAGTCTGGCTAGTGTGGCTAGCGGGCTAATGTTAGCCTCTCCAACAACACTGGCTGTGTGGCACGAAAGGGAAAGCCTGCTGCTAACTAGCAAGCTACAAGAGTTAGTAGGGTGCGATCATTTGATGCGCACGCGCCCCATCCCTCCCGCTGTTATGTAATGCTTCAGCTCCAAAGCTGTCCCTTCGTGCGGTCACATTTGCTAAATTACTACACATTGAGACAGAAACCTCTTTAAAAAAGAGTCGCATTAAAACCCGCTTCTGCTTGTACCACAGAAGGGGACAATCAATGGTGACGTCACTGCGTGGGGTCAAATCTCTTGACATTTTTAAAAAGAAAAAATAATTTCGTTTCAGGCCCTTGAGGCATTTTATTTATATATAAGCACAGAAAATAGTATTAAACAATGTTATAAAGTTTCAGATAAATTTTGCGATTATTACACGGGGGGGGGGGGGGGTTAAGGGGGCCCACAGCATCTCATGGTCGATTCTTTGGAAGCGACGTTACGGAAATTAAATCCGAGTCCCGATTTATTTCTTTAAGAACTCCGATTAAAAGATTTGTTAGTATTAATAACTAATATTTTTTCGTCATTTTTTGGTTTACTGTATTATTAGCAGGCCGTGAAGACAAGCTGCATAAAATAAAGTAGCCTACTCTCTCTGATGCAGTGGGATCATACCCTTCCGCAAGTCTGAGCTCCCCTCAAGTCCCCCTCTTACTTCCTCCTTGGCCCCCCTCCCTCTCGAGGCCGCCATCTTAAGTTCCCACCTACCTGAAATTTCCGACCGATTTTCTTTTACTAAATTCTCGTTGAAGGAGTCGTCATCCACGAAAGATCGTACTCAATCCGTGATGCCAGTGATCCAAACTGTCTCCCGGTACCCAACGAGGTACCACTCGGTCTGTGGGAAGAAGTGAAAATACGGACCGGGAGAGACTGGGTTTCGGCGCAGAATGTAGCGGTCGCGGGGAGGAGACTTTACGCAGCGAAATGGAGGAGAACCGCTGCTGCTGACAAAGTACGGAACGCAGCCAAATCTCGCGAGATAACGTCAAGCGCGCCACTTGAAATGTGGACGTTTCTTCCAGCATTAATTTTATTTACTGATGTTTTCTAGTAAGATTATAAAAGAAAACGTTAAGATTTCCAGACCAATCGTTTACCTGAGAAAACACTGCAAAGCCGCCAGTAATATTCTCCGTGTATCTGATTTTTTAAAGACGAAAATAACACGAAGAAGACTTCACAAAAGCAGTTTTTTCACTGTTTTTTACAGATCTGCGACCAATTTGGTTTGAATACGCTGGCTTTTTAATGGAAATGGAAGGAAAAGCATTGTAAATTCCATCATCACTTAGATATATCATTTTTTAATAAAGTAGCAAAGAAAATATTATGTGTATAAGATATTGTGAAAATGTAGCTCTGTATGTAAGATATATGTAAATAAAACATACCAAATTGAAAAATAATTTAAGATACATTTACAGAACATATTTGAAACTAGATATATCAGTCTATTGTTGATAGTTTGACACCAAATACTTTTCAGATTCAGGAAAAAAGACCCACACAACAAAGTAAACAACAATTCATTTAATAATTATTCTTTGTTGTCTCTAGGGGAGGGTTTGAAAGGTATAAAATGGTCATATTAAAATAATCGACCCAGTCTTTTCCCTCTCAGGATACCCACTGTCTAGTTGCCTTTTGACACAAGTCCTTTTTTTTCCCGGTTCTTCAGCAGATGTCCCACTTATCCTTGTATATAACTTATTTTTGTTGATGAAACAACTTGATAGTTCAATGTACAAGGCTCCCGTTGTCCAGACAGATAGCAAACCTCGCTCCCAGTTCCTTAGAAGAGGCCAGAGGTTGCAAACAAATGCGGCTCGGTGTTCACAAGCTTTTAAAAAGTTTTCTGTGAAGCGAGCCTTTTTGCATTACTCGAGACATTACTACCTGGGGAGAGAGAGTGCTGGTTGATACCCGAAACAATGACAAATAACATAACAGTGAATATATTTATTATTATAGAAGATAATTAATGTTAAGAATAATAATTACAAAGGCAATTTCTCTAGACTACTATAATCTGGTCCTGCTCATATAGTCAAGAGGAGACTGGGAAAAAGTTACAGGAAGCTCTAAAATGCTGTGTTCACTCACACAGTGGAAAACAGTTCATTTCACCATTCATCCGTAGAAAAACAAAAACGAGCCAAACCAGGTTGAATCTCATTAACAGTAAAGTTGAAGGTTTGGAGTTAAATATTTGGGGTATAGCAGGAAACTGAGGTACGATGCTTACCGATCTTAATTAAATGGTCTCATAAGTGATCTTTTGCACTGACAGACAAAAAAAAAAACAAAAGAGAAAGAACCAAGCGGACATGTCCCTCCAGAAGTCATTCCCAGTCCGCCCGGAAAGCTCGGATCATAATTCACCTGATGAATAATAAAAATAAAAAAAAACCGTCCTCTGCCTCTTCTTACAGCTTTAAAAACCGATGATTGCGATAACTAAATAAAAATAAATCACCATGAACGCACATGAACCATGTACCTTTAAATTGCACTGATAAGAGCCAGTCTCGTGTTTCCCTCCCCCCCCCCCATCGCCTCCAGCCGGTCACACTCGCTCTTTAACAGACTTTTTTTCCTTTTTTCTGCTTAAATCTTTATTATCTGCGTGTGAGGGAAGGCGGGTTTAGTTTAGCAGTCTGCAGGAGGAAGAGGCGGCAGGTTGAGAGCAGCACAGTGATCCTGACATTTCCCTTCGTCTCCTCCGGCGGTGTCCCTGTACTATCTGGACTCGCCGTCTTTGTGGGCGCCGTAAAACGCCAGCTCCCCCGGCCCCGCCAGGCGGGAGCCGCGGGGCGGCGTGGACGAGCGGCTGGCGATGGACGGGATGAGCGGGGGCGGCGCCCCCACTGACAGCGCCCCCACCAGGCCGGCGGTGGTCTTGGCCAGGATGCCGTTGGGCAGGTGGTGCGGGTTGATGGGGCCCAGGCGGGAGTAGAGGCCGGCGTGGTGCGGGGGGGCGGCGGCGCCTGAAGAGAGCGGGTGGGAGAGAAGGCCGTGGTGCAGCTGCTCCAGGTGAGCAGCGTGGGACGGGCTCGACAGGTGGGCGCCGGGCGGGAGGTGCGGGTGCATCTGCAAGTAGCGAACGCGCTCAAAGTCTTCCCGCAGGATCTGGGCTCGCTGCTCCTCGTCCATCAGCCCGCCGCCGGGCGGCCCGAGGTGGGGGGGCCGGTCGAAGTGGTGCGCCATGAGGCCGAACTCCGGGCGGACGGAGGCGGCGGCGGAGGTAGAAGTGGGCGGCGGCTGCGCCGCGGCCGCGGCGTCCAGGAAGCGCTGCTGCTGCAGCAGGCGGGCCAGGTGGGGGTCGGACCGGAGCGCCAGGTGGGGGTCGGACCGGAGCGCCAGCACCTCCCGCCGGTGCTGGTGCTGGTGCGCCGCCAGCTCCCTCCAGGGGTCCCAGGTGAAGCTGTGCGGGCCCTGCGGGGGGCCCTGAGGGGGGCCGTGGGTGAAACGTTCCCCGGCCGGACCCAAGACCAGCCCCGCGGCGCCGGGCGGGCCCCCCAGGTACGCCTCGATGGCTCTGGAGCGCTCCAGCAGAGACAGGTGCTGGTGGGAGGGGGGGTTGGGGTTGGGCGGGAGGGAATGGACGGGGGTGGGGGTCAGCGACAGAGAGGAGGAGGACGGCGTGCCGGAGCTGGGGTGGTGGGGGTGGCTGCCGGGCCGGTCGAAGCCGTGGCCGGGGGGCGGAGGGGGGAGGCTGATGGGGATGTGCTCCGGCTCCTCCTTCCGCTCCTCCTTCACTCGGACCGGCGGCAGCTTGGAGACGGGCGTGGCGGTGCGCTCCGACTTCTTGGCCTGAGACAGAGACGCCACGGAGGAAGAAGCCGCAGAAGAAGAAGAAGAAGAGAGGCTGTTTTCCCTCTGCGGGTGGGAGGGGTCGGGGTGGTGGGCGTGGGCCGCCTGCGAGCGGGGGTACAGGTCCAACGGAGACGGCGCCGAGCGGCCGGAGGGCGGGGGGGTGGTGAGCACGGAGGAGGAGGAGGAGCGCGGCCGGTCCGCGGAGCCGAGGGGACCCCGTGCAGAAAGCGCCGGCCTCTTGTCCCCGTCTCGGTCCCGCTCGCGGTCTCTGTTCAAGCTGCGCGCCAGGTCCTCCATCGGCCCGCCGGCGCCGCCCAGCGAGCTGCTGTGGCCGTTGATGTGGGACACCGGGGTGCTGCTGCGGGGCTTGAAGGACGGGGCGACGGGAGACATTCTCACAGGGGGGCGGCCGTACAGCATGTTGTCTCTGCAAAACAGAACGTCTTTACTGCAGATACTAACAAAATCCATGTTCCCATGTGCACGCACCATTTCCATTACACAGTAATAATGTCATTTAAATAAGAAGATATAAAACAATCAGTTCTTTAAATTAAGGATGCAGACAATTAATCGATTAGAATAAATTAATTGCCATCAATCGCACTTGCAGCCAGAAGTCTTAGACACACATGCAGGATTACAAGAAGCTGTCCTCT
>JAVQJG010188729.1:0-15669 GCA_036024015.1 Craterocephalus amniculus | reverse complement strand
GAAGCTAGACGCTTCTTTGCATCCCACCAATCAGACCACAGAAGTCTGTTCATGAATCATGACAGAATCATAACAATCGCCATTAGCAACCCCAGCAGGCTCAGAGCAAAGATAGAAGGCGACGATTTGGAGATTTTAGCCAAAAGTACTTTCAAACTACCACAACAGCATCAATTTCTAATGAAATTGATACCAGAACCAGAGCTTCGTGTGGAAAGGGGCGATGGAATTCAGAACATTAATATGGAAACTGCCGCTCTGAATGGCTAGCCGCTAATGCTAACCTGCTGGTCCTGTCCTCTCATTGACTCAGAGTCGAACATAATTGAGATATATATATATATATATATATATATATATATTATACAGCCATGCACGTGACGAGCTTCCTCAGTAATTTTACCCACAACACGCCACTGCATTCTACAATGTTTTCCTCCAACACATTTATATGCACACACCGGGGAACTTTCAACAAGCCAATGCCAGTTTGTCACCCCCAATGCACCAAACTGAGGAAAATACATTCTTCCTGAATTGTTCTGTGATCCCCTCGAGGACTTAACACTTCCACACTGCAATAGGTAATCAATTATAAAAGAAGCCATCTTATTTTTCCAACATCTCACTATAGAGGAAGCCATGTTATGAAAGGCTTTTTTTGGTTTGTTTTTCAAAGGACAAAAGTTCCTTTTATTGAAAACCATTTGTTCCCTGAAATGTATTCAAAAAGCCTGCCACTGTCTCCCCTGTGTGCTATGGGCTGAGCATTCTAATGGATGGTCATAAATGGAAGAATTAATAATTGACATCCTGTGTGAAGAAGCTTTAATGAATCTTGGTCTGAGCCAGGAGCCCTTGGGGTGAGATAAAAAAATTTATTTATTAAATTAATTGGAACATGATAAAGGTTTTAACGCTTCCCTTTTAGGCTTGTTTTTTTAGTAATTGTATACGTAGACCATGCATGGCTACACAGCTTGGACAGGAGGAAAGCAATCTCTATGCATATGCAATTCACTTTTATTCCATTTACACATTGGTCTATGCGTCTATCAACAGTAACTTGGATGCAGCTAAGATGTACAATTAAGTGTATACTGCAGCAGCTACACTGTGTCTCGCAGTGCGCTGCAGCAGGGAGAAGGGATATGAATGGATGAGCCATTGATCACAGACAGGTAATCGCCAGCTCTGATCCTTCATTACACATATGGATTAACTGAGGACATACTAATAGCATCTGTACACCTGACACTGACTGACAAGGTCGCTCCAATGACTGTCGTGCTAAAATTCAGCTGCCTTGCAGAAATGACACTGTAGAGACGCTGTAATGTCAGAGAAAATGAGAGCGGATGCTTTTGGAGGGATGTTTAAAGCAGAGCAAGCCGAGACAAAGCATCACTTCTGGACCAGAAGTTAGTCCAAATGATCATCAGGCTGTCTTTAAAGTATAGTGTGCGCTGGGTTTGGCCATTACAGCACATCGCTCTTCAGGAAACAGTTACTGCGTTTAGTTAGAGATGCATTATTGGACTGGATTTATTTGAGAAATAGTATGAATTCTGGTTACATATGATGGTTCTTTTATCCTCTTTCCTGTTTAATTAAGACATGCTGAACAGTTGTGTGAGCTAGAAGACATTGTCGGCAACCTCAACATTAAGGACACATACACACTGTTGCTGTTTGGTCTGTGTAGAAATATCACCCCTTCAGCACAGCAGGCATATTGTTGGCCTGTTGAGAAGTTCCTAACTCCCCATCCATCCATCCATCCATCCATCCATCCATCGTTGGGTTGCAGGCGCAGCACCCTAAGCAAGGAAGCCCAGACTTCCCTTTCCCAAGTTGCATCTTATCAGTTGTAAGAAGTACCATCAAAGTGATACTATATAATGGTCTTAAGCATGCCGAGCTGATAACATAAGGTTAATGCATAATAGCAGTGAATAATTAGCCATCACCTGTGAGTGTAATCAACTCCACAAAGTAACACATTTCCCTTGTTACATAAAGTCATTTGTAATTTACGTTAGTTAAAAATTCGAATGCAGGGTTGCCGGGGATCTGGAGCCCATCCCAGATGCTGGCGGAAGAGAGGCAGGACATTTGGATTCCTAAAGATTTATTTTTATGGTTGATCCTGTCATTATTGACATTGGACCCTGAAAAGCATTCCACATCCATGACCGTTTTAGACACTCATGTTTAATTAGAAATATCCAGATATTCCTCCATTTGTGAAGATGCCAAACAAATCATGACAGGGATATGAATTGCCCATTCAAAGGGGCTGTAATGGTGTAGCTTTGTTCCACTTTCCAGATCTGTTTAGATCTGCTGTGATCGCACAAGTGGGCATAGGTAATGCTTAATGAAAAACATTAAATCAAAGCAACAAGATAATCAGGGTTTTGACGAGGCTCTATGTAGTAGCAGAATTCTCATGATACTTCGCTCCATTTCTAAGCAGTAGTCGGAGTAAGTCCATTCCTCCCATACCCATCCATCTGCAACCTGTGGTCTTTACCACCCAAACCACACTGAAACCACCTTATCACCATTAGCAACAGCCACGTGAGAGAAGTGCAGAGCTCAGCAGGTTATTAGGAGAGGAAGTGATTCATACTATAATTAAAAAGTGCTAACAATCAGTGAAGATGCTAAGGTTTGAAAATATCTGACCACAAATCCTCTTTCGTTTATCTTTGAAAGTCCAACACGGCAGTGAAAATGTATGCGCAAACAATTTATGTGAGGGATAAAACCTGACGGGGTGTCTATTATGAAGGATTAATGGATTAGGTGGAGACCAGACCAGTTCATGGTTGCATTCAGTTCATAAATCCTGATTGTGGACCCCAAAGAGCAAAATCTCAATGACATAACTTTCGAGGAAAGGAGAAAAAACAATTCTGATTATTATATTCTTGGGTTACACTTGGCATCAACTTGGTTTCCATTGTAAAAATAAATTTCAGGATTTGACACATTTTAACCACACACACACACACACCATCTGTTCAATACATTTGCAGTTACTAAACATTTACTACCCCAATGAAAAGCAGGAGCATAATTTAGTAATAATTTTATCTGCTGAGCTTATCAATCACAAAACAGATAAGAACCAGGAGGCTAATTATATGCTAGTATTACACTCATCTTGTTCAAACAATGGAACAATGATGCTAAAAAGCAGCTACCATATATCAGGAACAACCAAAATAACATAAGCCCAAAACATTATATTATATAAGTCAATTAATTCCATTAATATCCGTTTTACTGCTCTCCAATGTTTTTTTCATAATGAATGATTGCAGCCTGCTGCTTAGTGCTGCTTGTATCATGTCTTTGTACCTTCATTGGTTTCCTCCTGAGCCCTTTTCTCCTTCATTTTTATCTGCAGGCAAAAAGGATGATTGAAAGATTCCTCTACCCTGATTTGGATGATGCAATGCTGTAAGATACTATACTTTTGATAATACTATATGATTTCTCCACGTAATTCGGGGACTTTTCCAGATTGATTGTTGTCATGGTGATAAGAAAGCTTTTTACCTTTGTACATTAGAGAACAGCCAATTGTGATTTTTAAATATCATGTAAACTCAGGAATACATTTTTACGATGTATGAAGTAAGGCAAGGCAAGTTCATTTGTATAGCACATTTCATGTACATGACATTGCAAGGTGCTTTACACAAACATTAGAAACATTACAGAAGGGTGCAGAAAGCATTAGAGTTGAAGACAAAAATAGAATCATCACAAAATAAGAAAAAACAAAGAAATAAAACCCTCAGAGAGGGAAAAAATCACTTATCATGAAAGGCAGCTAATAGAAAAGTTTTTAGGAAGTAGGAAAATAAAAGAAGGGGGATGTTCACATGAGATCACTGGGAAAAACAAACTAAACTAAAAGCCTGGAGCACTGACTATACCAAAAAAGGATTATCTGGAATGTGGAGTTAGTTTTCACAAGAAATATCTGTATGAACTTGTTCCAGATTCCAACTCTGCTATCCAGCTTTCAGATGTGGGCAGACACAATCAGCAGAGGGATAAAGATAACAGAGGGGTCCCAGTGCTTGTTGATGACTAGTGTGCCGAACATATTCATTAGAAGAACTGCCTTCATCCGGATGTTCTAGTATTTGCTGAGAGCTTCCATGTAATGTGCTGTCAGAGTGCACCTGGGTTACCTGCTGATGCTGCATGTATACTGTACATTCACTGTGCTGTCTGGAGATTGTAAAGGTGCATTACATTACTTTCTGACCTTAAAACTCCACGTTCCAGACTCGTTTCATGGCACAAGTACATCTATTATGTGCATCAGAGCCGTCGCTACCCAGCAAGCATGTCCCGAGGCGAAGAAACTGCTCTATACAACTTTTTCTTCAGGGATGCCGCCTGACATTACTACCAAGTTTCACATTCAGGCACCATGTCACATGCTTGCAAGCAGATATAGATACCTGCCATTTTGAACGCGTAATTGAGTTAGCAAAGAAATGCAAGAAGTCATTTTCAGAGGGAGAGGGGAGAAGAAAGACTGACTGTCTGGTAAGATCTCAGTGTATGCAGTGTGGATGCAAGATGGATGCCGGATTAGCCGTTTTTATAGAGGAAAAGCTCTAATCATCTGTTTAGCACTTTGCTTACACATAGAGACACGGAGTTCACAGCAGATTCAGGCTCAGTGAGTAGCTCAAACAATTTGATGCTGTTCACAAACAAAAAATCATAGCAAAATAGTTCTTAAACAGTGAGTGCCAGAAGGCCATTTCAGTCAAATCCCATTCAAAATTGCAGTTTTTTGCAGCTTTAGACAACACGGTATCTCTGAATTGCTCGTAGCACACCGTTCCCAATTGAGACGCACGTTTAGACAACTTTTGAAGGGGTGCTAGGAAACGTCAAGGAAAAGATACATGCCAAGACGTGATGGAAATGGGAGAACTTTAATAAAAGGCTGAATAAAAAACAGATGAATAGTAATGTGTAAGCTTTAATGTTTGCAGCATTGGCCCGCATTATAAGAACTTTCATGGACACATCTGAATATTTCTGGAGATTTGAAATCTTTTATTCTTATTCTGTTCACCTGTTCACATAAAGACAAATGTGGCTTTCCAAATTTCTCCTGAGAAATAGACTCAGAGTGAAGGTGCAGCATAAAGCAAAGTGCTTGTTATTTTACTGTCAGATCTATGACTTTGCAGTCTCTCTTGCAAATTTCACCGTATATCGGCAGCTTGGTTTAATAATATTGCATTTCCCTCAACTCTCTCTCTCTCAACATTGCAGTGTGACAATTTCTTGTTCTGATGCCTGTTTCCGCTCAGCTTTCACTCAGCTTGTAACAACTTAACCAGTTTTTCCAGCTGTTATTACAACAGCTTCAGCTCAGTTACAGTGCTGTGAAAAGGTTTTTGCCCCCTTACAGTCTTTATGTTTTTCAACTTTGTCACACTTAACCTTTTAAGATCAACAAACAAATTTAAACATTGCACAAAGATGACCCATGTATTCAAAACATGCAGTTCTGTTGTGATTTTAGTTGTTAATTGAAAAGTCATATCACAACCTACATGATCCTCTGTGAAAAAGTAATTGCCCCCTCTTTAAACGGTGATGTAATTTTGATTAATCCTATTATTGGGGAAAGTTGAGGTCAATTTCATGGCCACACCCAAGCCTGATTGCTGACAGGTATTTTAAATCAGGAATATAAAACCTGACAAGGCGAGGTAGGCTGTACTGAACGCACATCATCATGCCACATTCCATTGAGCTTCAAGACCAAACCAAAAAGAGGATTAAAGAGATGTCTCAGTCTGGGAAAGGATGTAAAGCCAAAGGAACCTCTCTGAAAATCCAGAGGAGCACTGTCAGAGCCATTATCCGTAAATGGAGAAGGCATGGTACAGTGGCGACCCTTCGCAGGAGTGGCCGACCTACCAAAATTACTGCAAGAACACAGCGAAGACTAACAGCAGAAGTCACAAAGGACCCAAAAACCACTTCCAAACAACAGCAAGTCTCACTTGCCTCAGTTAATGTCATTGTCCATGCCCCCACCATTAGAAAGACATGAGGAATAAATTGCATTAATGGAAGAGTTCCGAGGTTAAAGCCACTGTTGACAAAAAAAAATATCAAAACCCGACTCACTTTTGCCAGGACTCATCTGGATCCTTCCCAATGGTTCTGGGAACAAGTCCTCTGGATTGATGAAACTAAAGTTGAACATTTTGGGAGAAATGCATCCCATTACATCTGGTGCAAAAGAAAACTGCAATTGACAAAAAGAACATTGTGCCTACAGTAAAATATGGTGGTGGAAGTGTGATGATCTGGGCCTGCTTTGCTGCTTCAGGACCTGGGCGACTTGCAGGCAACCTCCGACAGAGGGGATGAGCTCCCCCCTCATCCGCTGGGGGGTGACTCTAAAAGGGAGTCATATCCCATAGATTCTAATGTTAAAAGGCCAGCTTCACGAGGAGGATTTATTTCTAGATAATTCGCTTAGGGGTTATTGTAAGCTGGTTAGCTCCCGTTAGCTCCGGGTGAACTTTGTATGCTTGTGGCTACAGCTAAGAGTTTTATGGGTGTCAATCATCCCTCCCCATGTTCACTGCCAAGATGCCAAAAGTAAGAACTGCCCAACAAGCCTCAATTCAGCTCTTCAGAAACTGACAAGTTTCCATGCCCTGAAAAAATGCTCTGGAATTGTTCTCCAGCTCATCATCATTATTTGTGTGACTTTCCATGATGCATTCTTAAAAAAATAAAACAAAATCTTGCAAAAGAAAAATCCCCATTTCAAATGAGTCATATCCTTCTGTGTGATATTGGATGTCAAAACCAAGCTGAGAGTGTTTTACCAGATGTCGACTTTGACATAGACAGATGGAATATAAATATAAGGAAGTATCTTCCTTGTGCAATTGTTTTCATGCATCTGTTGTGGCACCAATCTGTCACTGAGGCTCTGAAGGTTATATCACATCACACTGAGGAAGGAGAATCCCGCCACCAGGAAAATACTGCATTACATTCCAAAAATCCAATGTTTGATACCAAAAATTGAAATATTCCACAGTGAGGCAGTTCTTGTGTCAGCTAAAACAGACAAGAGATTGTCAAAAACTACTAGGAGAGATAAAAAGCTGAAAATAGATATGTAATGGCTGACTGACTGAATATAGTTGTGGAGCGATCATCTGATTTGACTAAGGTAAATCAATTGTCCTTGTGCAGGTGTACAAGGACAAAAAAAGTTTTAGAAAAAAACTGACATGAACTGAATTACTAAGAATTCCTTCTCACAATACTGACAAGCTATTTAGAATTTTAAATTGTAAGTATCAGATTTTATTTTTATTTTCCATCAAAGGGAAACAAAGAAATTGATTCAAAAAACAATTGAATATGTATTTATTAACATTGGCCCAGATGGATTGTGTGAAAAGGTCTCATTCAATGTGTCAACAGGGAAATTGGCTTTTTGTTACTGTATCTAGAACTATAGAACACTGTTTAAAAATTCAGCCCATGTCCATTTAAAAAAAAGGGGGGGTGGAGCTTGGGTTGTCAGACTTCTGATGTTAAGAGAACAACCTGGTAATGAACTGTCAATTAGCCCGGCTAACAAAGCTAACAAGAGGAGACACAGCAACAGCATGTCAGCTCAGGACAGGAATTATGTTTGATGTTTGGCTTTATTCTTTTAAAATGCGTATTATTGTGGATTTGAAAGTTTGTGGACAACTGTTGTTTTTGTGTTTGCTGACAGAAGCTGACACTGCACATCAGGATTTATTTAAGATACAAACACACATGCCCTTTGTATGCGGAAGACAAAACAGGAACACTCTGACTTAACTCGTCTAATGAGGCTGACAAGACAAAACCTCTGTGAGTGTGGAAAAAAGACCGATTATGAGCCTCTGCAGAACTTATTGTCAGCTGAAAACTGATTTATTTAGGCCATGTTTACATACAAAGCTGCAAGAGCAAGACGTTAGTGTTGCGATTCGGCCTCTCCTGTACATGGCACCGGAGTGTCAGAGACGACTCTGCTGCTACATATTTTAAAGTTATTTGGTTTCTTAAAGCAAAACTTATCCATTCAGCATGAATGTCACCAGCGAATATGGTATCTCCAGTTTAATGAGGATGTTGTAGGAACTAGTGTGAACACAGGGTGGGTCATTACAAGTTTTCACTACCATCTAAAAGGGCTGGCATGGGTACTACATGGTATCCACTTTACAGTATATGTGTCAGTTTCGCCTTGGTATAAATTTAGGGGAAAAAGGCAAATTTGCTAGTCGCACCGTCATGTAAACGAGGCCTTAGAGGATGTGTTCAGGGTAACCTCAGCCAGCAGTAAAGACATGTAAGTTAGCTTGTGCTTCCTAATTAGTGATGTCATTTCTATAAATCATCCATATTTAGCTGCTGTTCTTGTCAGCAATGCATTGTTAACTAAGAAACTCAATGAAAATGGGTAAAAAAAGAAAGAGAAAGTCCTAACTTTTAGATAAGCTCAACCAGGAGTAAACATAAGCCTCATTTCCACCAAGGAGTCCAACTCTGTATGCATTCTTTCCCATTTCCACAAAACCCTGGGATGGGTGAGAGAACATTTGATTGGACCCATTAGTCTTTTTTGAGACTCTTCTAATGAGGTTCCAAGCTTACAAATCAAACCATAAAGGGGTTGGGGCTTAACACACTGTGAATCTGCCCCTGCTTTTGACCAAACTGTGGATTTCAGTGGGGTTCGTCACTTTCAAATGTTATTGATCTTCAATAGCTTGATGTTTAACAGCAGGTAAAGATCTAGATATCCTATCCTGCAACTTTTAGATGCAACCCTTCTCCAGCACACCTGATTCAGGTATTTGATTCAGGTGTGCTGGAGAAGGGTTGCATCTAAAAGTTGCAGGATAGTAGATCGAGGACCGAACTTGAGCACCCCTCATCTAGAATCTAGAAACCGTCAAGGAGTTGGACTGGGGACCCCTGTCCCAGATAATCTTCTATTGGTCTATTGGCAAGTCCAAAATCATAAATCCATGAAGGGATTGTGTGCATTGGCCAAGTAAAAGAAACCCCACCCCAAATACCTATTATGTTGCAGTTTCAGCCTACCACCTAGCTAGCTAACATTCTCCCTTCGGAGATGCTTCTTCACTAGTTGGCAGAATTGCCATGAAACATGCCATAAATGACAACAGGAAACATGGATTATGAAAAGTAAAGGTAACATTTAGCACAGAGATAAACTCTGGTACTTGTCAGCTATTTTCTCACCATGATAATTACGTTGGTAATGTAGTCCACAGCGGAAGGGTGACTAAAGTAACTCATACTAGCAGTGTGTGAGAGAAGTTCACATCCAAGCAACTGGTTTCAATAAACATGAACTGGTTGCCTTTGCGTTTTATCACCTGAGATCTGACCAATGACGTGTTGCATCTATACCAGTGAACCAAAGGACCGAAAGAATGTTACAACCCCCAGTCTGTTGAACCATTAGGTCCACATGCACCCCAAGAACAAACCATTCAGAATATACCCAGAGTTTACATGCATCTAACACGAGTCACCAGCTTCCCAGTTAAATCACATAATCCTTCCCTCTGTGTGGACTTAAAGCTCTGTAAAAGTATGGAAACATCACAGTGAATCACCATCCATCAATCACATCCTACGCGTCTTTGACATTTTGCCCCAAACAGCTTAACCATGACCTCAATAACCCACAAGACTGTCAGAGGTCCAAGACACACATGTGGCCTTAATGACTCTCAAGGTGCTAATGACCCCACAAAAGGTTAAATTCCTTGAACCCCCAATAAGTAAGAAGGAACTCATGGATGAAAAGTAAAATTTCTGCTTTCTACATAAGCTCTCAGAATAAGCTTTGGCTGAACCATCCAAGAGTGGTGTAAGGGTAAAGGGAATTAATCTATCACAAGTACAGATATCACACAAACAAGGGTGTGCATGTGCATGTATGTGCCATATCACTTGTCTAAGATGCTACTTAGGTTAATGAGGGGAAACTGCATTAGGCCCCAGATCCCTTTAATAAACCCAGTCAGGTCTACCCTGCTAGAGAATACCAATAACTTCCTTATATGTATTACCATTCCTGTGTCAATGCAGAGAGAAAATAAAGTCTGTACAAACGGAAAATATGGTGTGGGTTTTTAGAAAGCACTCTGATTATTTGAAAAATGCCCCTTGATGAGTTTGAGGCCTGGATGACTTCTAGGTCGGTTAGTTATCAGGAATATATGATGAAGCTTTAACCCGAGGGCTTAAATTTAGTATAAAGTCAGGTACTCTGGTATGGCAAAATGAGACTGAATTTAACTAGTATCTTAGAAAACTTTACAAATTACAAATTTTAAGACCACCACAATCCTTGTGATAGCTTCTAATATTTAAACAGACCAACGTTAAAAAGGTAGCTCATGCTTATAAATCCACTGTCTGAGGACATAGCTGTGTAAATGATTACTTAAGAGACATTCCTTCATTCTTCCAACGTGTGTGCTGTACATCAAGCCCCTTGTTCAACCACACTGACCTTGATTCAGCTAGGAAGCCTGGAATGGGCAAACATTTAATTTTTTCTATTATCAATAAGCCTACCACAATGACCAAAGTGAACGGTTCCCATGTTTCCTAATGCCTGAAATACACTACTGATTGCACTTTGAACTTATAAACTCAAGTCTACATGTAGCAACATTTTGTGCCAAGTGGGGGAGAATCATGAATACCAGTATGTAGAAGAATCAGATGTGGGCTGCTGTTGCTTTTGAAGGAGCTGTTGGGCCTTCAGCTTTCCAAGAGTGTTGCTCCTCAGTTTGGCCCACTTTATTTATTGTTTTTAGGTGTAAGAATTTGTGTTGTCTGCTTTCAAAAAGCGTAAGCATTAAAGAAAACATTTTAAAGATGATTCAAGGTTACACAGCAACCCTTTGTATCTGAATGAATAAAAGTAATTTTGCTCAACTAAAGATGAGTATGATGGCTGTTGCCTGTTTAAATTATTAGTGTTGTATGATATGCATGGGTCAAAGGAATTAGAATCTCCCCATCTCTGTATGTAGTAATGGAGCCCCCACATTACCATATGGACCCTAAATCCTGCCCATGTGCTCAACTGTCCATCTGCTTTTTCTCAGCTGGGGAGCTTTGCAGAGTAACCCACAGATGACTGAGATTGACTAAAAATAAACTAAATTCCTGAAAAACGTTCCGAACCAGATGTTGGCATCTTGATTTGGATCTTTGTGTTGTGTTCAAGTGTTTGTTTTCGAGCTGATAGAAGTGAGGAGACACCAGCAAGGTTTTCATTGCTGCTGTTTCTTCATCGTTGTGTTTGTCAGATCCTTTAGTTTCACTTTCAGCTCAACTGGCATGCTAACTGCATCACTCATTTCTAAGGATACACCTTCCGCCTTAAAGAGGCTCTATGCAAGTCTCTATGCAGCATTATCATCGTCATAAAGCAGCTTGGAAGTATTTATTTTGCTTGACTGACCTGATGAAAAAGGGGACATTTCCTCCTCTATCGGGACTCCCCCTACCAGAAACGGCGCTTGCAGTTTATAGGCCATTGACGCTCGCGCTTGTTTTGGTTTGGAAGTCTCGCGATACAAGAGACTACCGCTATAAGGCCGGTCGTAAATCCTTTTGGACAAATATGCATGTTTACTCTGCGATTCGGTTTTCGCTTTTATACTGCTTTGACAATTACTTTTACTACATGCCTTTGAAGCCATGGTGACTAGCCGTAGCCTGTTCAAGACAACCGTAAGTTGCCTCTGTTTACAACATTCTTCTTCGTCTGTCTCCTATTTCTCGCTATGGAGCTCCCCCTACAGCTTTGGGATGCGCACTGCATGGTAAACATACCCAGAGTTGCATTGATCCACTTTAAGAATGAATCAACTCTCTAACAAACTCTACAAATTTTCCAGAATAAAGATTTCGCTGCAAACCCTGTCTCACTAATTTTACAAGTATCACGCAATATGGTTGAGGCAGAGTCAGTGAAAATGACCTGAGTGGCAGAAATATGACATAAACTATAATCCTTGGAGAAAAAATTTGAATATTTTAGGAAAACTGTATCTCTGCATGTAGTTACATGTTATTAGGCAAATAAATGATAAAACACATTCTATACCAAAAGGAAGAAGAAAGCTTTTTCAAGCATCTTTATGAACTTATGGTGCATGTTATACTTACTGTACTCAACACAAAGAACAAGCGAAAGAACTTAGTAAAGATGTTTACAATCGTGTACATAAAAAAGTCAAACGAAGGAATGTTTAACAGTAGTAACATCGGTATTGAGACATTCACCTCTGGCAAAAAAAGATGCGTGCTTCGAGGATTTTAAGCATGAAACTCCTAAGTGTAACATCTGGCAAGCAAACAAAGGTACCAATTCATCCAACTCCAAAGAGGCCCCGCAGCCAACTCTGGAGGTCTTGTCCATCATGCTACATCTTCTGTGATCAGTGCTTCACTAAAGGTTCCTTTCACCGCTGATAAAGGACAATATGCTTAGAATTCACTACACAACAGCCACTGCAGAGCCACAATGCCTTAGAATAGAGAGCCCAGGGCAATAGAACAGCTTAGAGCATGCAATGCATTCAAGCATAGTTGGACTTAAAAGGCAGTTTCAGACTGGGGTTTTTGGCAATTAGAATAAATCAGGTTTTGGCTTGTTCTTACCTTTAAATAAAGAAAATCAATTATAAGTGAATGACTGGCCCACCTGGAAAAAGTTTGACTGTAATTGCAGAAGAAGGCTGCAAGTAAAAGAAAGAGCGGATTGCTTTGTCCTGTTTCTTGGTTTTCTGCTCTGAGGGGGCAAATTGGTTTTAACTTGAAGCCCATCTGTCATTGAAATAAAAGAAAAATTAAAAAAAAACTTGCAGCAGACAGAACTTTTGGGTTTAGTTTTTCATAAGACTAGCAATAAACTCTCTTCTTTCAAGCCCAGACAGAGAAGTTTTAGTAAAAGTAAAAACAATGTGCTCCATGCATGCAAACACAAACAAAATTGACAGGTGCATTACAAGCAATTCAACATCTTGACATCAGCACCGTAAGGACAGAATAAATAATAGCAACGTTGACTCATTTGCAGTCACTAAGAGTAAATGCACACAGACATGCAGACAGGCTTCCACTACCTTCAGGGATGGTTTATTTTCCTTATCAGAAGAAAGGAAAACAGAGCCTCCTCACACAAACGAGCGGCAACACAAGAAAGGCTTCAGTTCAGCACATGTAAATCAGTTAAGCGAGAACATGGGAGCTGGTTTGTCACACTGCCGCCTTGTCTGCTCTCTGTCCAGTGTGTGATTCTCAGAGAGGCTGGTGCTGGGAAGGCTGCCAGCTACATCCAAACCATGACTGGGCAAACGCCGCTCCCCAGGCTACGCATGCAGCCGACACAGCCCCGGGCATTCAGCACTGCTTCATCACTACATCTGCCACGCCTAGCTCCATGTAACAAACACAATCCATTCAGTCCTTTTGCTGAAGTCTTTTCAGGCTGGCTGTGCAGTCGTGCCGGAAAACCAAACAAAATATTTACATACACACTGAAATAATGCCACCTTTACCTTTGTTTGATTGAGGAGATTAAGTAGGTAATTCATGGATTCAGCAGAAAAAGTGTTTCCATCCATTCTCATCATAAACACATTTCTTACTTTGTATTTTTTCAATCTGTATGCTGTATGTTTGCATTCTGTAATAAGAAAGTCTTAGATACATTAAATACTCCATCAATTACTACTCATATTGGTTGAAGAAAAAGAAAAAAGTCAAATATTATCAAAGTATAAGACTTGAAATACATTTACCAACCACTTCAAGTTCACCTGCTTAGCTGCTCATTAACACAAATACAGTATCTAATCAGCCAATCACATGGCAGCATTTTAACACCTTCAGTCATGTAGACATGGGGAAGAAAACTTGATGAAGTTCAAAGAAGAAAGGAGATTTAAGAGACACCGAGTGTCATGTGGTTGTTGGTCTGAGCACTTAAGAAACTACAGATCTACTGGGATTTTCAATTCACACACTACCATCTTTACAGTCGCGTTTACAGATAATGGTCTGAAGTAACCAGAAAGTATCCAATTACTCAGATCATGAATGACACCAAAAAGTCAAATAAGCGCTGGTTACAACCAAAGTATTCCCCACTCCCTTCCGTGGCCGTTTTAGTCTGCTTAGCCTCAATACCTGGCTGTCCTCCGCCTGCCCCTCACACAGTATTGGTTTTATAGACATTTTTGATGTATTTTGGCAGAGGAAACATCTCTTTGGGTCTGATGGGCTCACCTTAATGCAGAGGGCCATCACTTACTGTCCGCTAACCTGACATACAGGCTGTCTCTGAATGTGCACCCTATTCCCTACATAATGCCCTATAGGGGTCACACCATTCTGTAGGGGCGTTCAAATGGCATTTAGGTCCCTAGACAAGTCAGTAAAGATGACAATGCATTGCAACAGGAGCTAACGTGATGTCCAGCTTAAACAATAAGCAGCATTCTCCACATCATATCTGCCATCGTTTTCTTAGATTCTTATGATTATTAGTTAAAGTCGTGTCAGTAAGGAAATACGAAAATTTTAAACTGGCACCATTTCTCAGCCTGAATACGTTGCAACAGGTGACGAGTGTCAAAGCAGGTTGAAGTAAGGTAGAGACCTTTCTTTTATATGAATAGATCTGCAACAAAGTGAGAACAACATGCAAGATAAATATCTATTTGCACGTGATAGTTTGGATTTCATTTGAAACAAAATATTGATGATGTTGTGGTTGCCGTGGTGACAGCTACCAGTCTTGTGATCTATATCTACAGTCCTAAATCATGAATATTTACTATTAGAAAAGAAATTAGTCAGCTTTGTGTCCGAATCACCTACAAAATGAGCCCCCTGTGTAGTCTGCTAGGGCAGCCCGATGTACTGAATGAGAGGTTAAGAATCTACATTGGTGGAAAAAAGTTTTTTGGACACCCTTAGAAATGTACATAATCATAAATATTTTCAAATTACAAAAATTGAATGGCTTTTTTCAAATTTTGTTTAGTATTTTTGTGTGACTGTACTAAAGAAATCGCATCTGAAGAAGACTTAAGAGTGATTTTCAAAGAAATATTTTGAACATGTAATTTGAACATATATTTATTGTTTTATTCTTTTGTATACATCTATTTTATATGTTGCTTACAGTGATGGGAATAACGGCGTTAAAAGTAGCGCCGTTAGTAACGGCACTACTTTTTTCAGTAACGAGGTAATCTAACTAATTACTCTGCTCATCGTTACAACGCCGTTACCGTTACTGGCGTTTACTGACAGCGCGTTACTTTAATACGATTAGATTCTTTATTGTTTAGCGCAAACCGAACTTTCACGTTTGTCGGGAGTATACTGCGCTATTGCCGGTGAGGAGGCGGAGGGATACGTGTGAAACTGGAGAATAGAAGAGGTCGTGTTCTGCTGTGAGCGGTGGTGCTGGATGAGAATAAAGCAGCATCTCGTGTTGGAGCCAGAAGTTGTCTGCAGGAGACGCAG
>JAVQJG010188700.1:0-27036 GCA_036024015.1 Craterocephalus amniculus | reverse complement strand
TAAGGCAGAGGAATGCCAGTAAAGGGAGTGTAGAAACTAACGAGAAAAGAAGGGACAGTTGGACAGGAACATTGCCTCGGTATGAAAATAACTGCAGCTAAAGCACCAAGTATTAGCCCCTGCAGCAGCATTTCACTGCCATGACATCTTTTTTCTGAATGTCTACTTAACGTTTTCAGCTTACAGCATATTCCTATACTGCAGAGCAAAACTTCACTCACATATCTAGCAGATCCATAATGAGGAATTCTTTAAAAGGCAAAATATTCCAAAGGGTTAGGATTTTCTACGTTGCAACTTGACAGCACATATTTTAAGATATATGGATTTGCAATCAGAAATTTACTCACAGCCACAGAGGAAACAGCTCTTGGAGATCATGATGGTCGGACTTTCCCTTACTGTTTGGATTTTAAGGTCACAAAAGGTCTGCAATCTAATTAAGTGCATGGAGATTTCTAGTTTGTGTGGACAGCCAGATGTATGAGCCTCTCTTGTCTTCAGTGTTAACAGCAGCAGAAATTCCACAATTACTGGGGTGTAAGAAAATGGAAAATTTGCCAGATATCCTTGTTTGCAATCATATACTCAATATCTTGCAGTCTGATATAAATACAGTCACCTGCAAAAACACACAAATATGATGGATCTGCAGCTTTTCTAAGTGAATGAATGAATACATGTATTTATTTTTCTGGGACATGTACAGCAATCCATTGGGAAAATGCTTGGGGCCAGGCTTCAGCAAACATTACTGCGCAAGTAGTTGTTAAAACAACATTCATTCCTAATTCCTCATTCAATCACTGAATGAAATAAAAAGCTGTAAACTCAATGCTTTGCTCCAAATCCTCTAGAATTTGACATTGGTAAAACATAAGACATTTCTTTTTGTAATTATGGAACAAATTTTATCTCCCTGCCTCCTGTCAGAACTGATGACCTTAATGCGAACTCAATTTCTTAATTAACTCGGACTGGGAATGGAAGGAGACTAATTACTGAAATAGTCTGCTATTTAAAGACCATCCAGAGTCTTACTTTAACACACTCATAAAACATACGCTTCCAGTTTGTTTTTTCCATGACGCAGAAGTGGCACAGTCTTTTTGGGTGTTAGATAAGCAGGAAGGTATGCTTACTTTATGTGTGTGAGCGTGTGAGTGAGACAGATTTCCCCCCTCTGGGCAAATCTTGGCAATAGTAGAGCAATGATCAGGTGGCTGCATGTGACAGCCTTTAATGAAATGCACAAAGCCCACATGAGCAGCCAAGTGGCAGATTTTCAAACCTGTCTTTGTGCTGCTAAGGAAGTGTGTGTTCGGGAAGATTATGAATGAACCATCAAATCCCATGAAAATCTGCGTTTGTGAGTGGGCGTCGAGTGATTCACCTTTCAATTCTTCCTCCAGCTGCTGTTAGCTCAAACTTAATTAGCAGAGACGGAGCTGTAGTCCATCTTCTTCAGCAGCTCGCCATGAGTTGTTTACGAGTCAACCGACTGCTAATTTGATTGCTTGAATAAATGACACAAAACAAATGAATGTGGGCCCTGTGCTCTATGGTCTGGCTGTTGGCTATTTGCACCTCAGTAAATCACACAATTCTTCACACCCTATCTGTTCTCTCCTTGTCTTTTGCATAGAGACACAAGGCCCTTTATATTACATGTGAGGGAAATAAAAGTGTTTGGCCTCTTGTGAAGCTTATTAATCCCTACAAAGGTCTGATTCTCTCTCTGTTCCACCACTATTATCTGCTAAGAAACCCAACAAGATGCACATCTCTCAGTTCCCCAACAAACTACATGAGATCAATAGCTAGTCCACCTCATCTGCTCAGAGTGTACAGCAGATAATTAAATAGATTGTGCCACAGTAACTACTCATCTTTGGCTCTTTACCTTTTGTCAGAGAAGGATAATCACTTTCAAATGTCAATGTATTCTGACAACCATTTTGTTATTTTGTCATTGGACAACCATCTTGGGTCTTTAGTGTTGGGACTCCAATCAGCATTCAGGCTGCTCAAATATAGTGAAGATAAAATGTCCTTGGGTAATCCGCTTTTCCTGCAATGTCTTCACCGGCATACAAATAAGTACAATAAATAAAAAAGAAGCAGCACACATGCATTAATATAATATTAATAATATATATAAATATACCCATTAATTAATGGATGAATGAGAAAAACCTGTATCCTTGTCAAAGTTGAAAAGGTTTTGTTTATATGTGCAGAGCATGTCTATAATTGTAGTGTAAATATGTGTTTCTTACTCATCTTGATTGTGCAGTGACATTTAGTATTTATATTCATGGAGCTGTTGTCACTTGGCAGTTTCCTGATGCCGGGAAACCACATTCACAACTTATGCTAACAGGACACAGCATCACGTCACTGAGAGACGCTGGACACTCCAGCAACTGGACATCAACACAGCGGCTGTTTTGGACGAGCATCATGGTTGATTAATCAAACCGGACATGATTGGATACAAAAATGAAAGACTGAACAGAGACAAAGCAAGACATAAAAACAAGAGTCAACATCAATCTAACTTTAACTGTTTAGGGGCAGGTCAGAGTATAAAACAGGTTGCAGGATGAATGACGGATCAGTCACTGTCAGATGGTGCCTCAGTGAGAAAACCTTCCGCAGTACTTCTGTAATGTGGAAGCATTTGCATGCCAATTGTAATAATGTGTTAGTAATTAAAGCTCTTTAATACATTGAATCTCTTTTTCCAGTGGATGGAGAATAATTGGAAAGATTAACAAACCTTTTCATGACCAGTCCAGATTTTCATTTATGTGGGAGGGCTCATCAGTCTGTTCTTTTTATTATTTCTTTCTTTCATTCCTCATAATGCATCTCTTAGACTGATAATTTGTCCATTGCTACCTCTCGGATTTGTTTTGCTGCATTGATAGCTGCTTTGACCACATGTTGAGGTTATACAGAAACAGCTGCCAAATGTAAATGCCAATTCTGGGTATCAACTCCAGACTATTTACCTATTTAACCAATAAGGAAACACCGAAGGATTAGCCCTGACCCGTCTATAAAACATTTATATTTAATCCAAGCTCCCGGACCCTCCTACATTTTGAAATCTTCACAGCCTGAAATTTAAACTAAGATAAATTATGATGCTGCAACTTGATTTATGACGCTGCAATGTCTAAAACTGTGCCAGTATCCAAATAATGCCAGACCTAAATGAGCTCCTGTCAGATTTGATTCAGTGGGACGTGAATGAACAGTATATTCCCAGTCCTCTGAGATGTTTTCATTTCTCTCCTCTCCACTCTGCCACTATATCATTAGCATGGACTCACTTATGCGTGACACATCCATTGTGCTTATGGCTTCACACACAGTCAAGTGTAAGAAAGAGATTATAGCACAGCACGCGGGGTGGATATGGCACGGCAGGCCATGTAGAAGCATCTGTGTGTGCGTGTCGCTGACTGAAGGAAGCAGTACAACGTGCTCTCTGGTGATATATGATAATGCACTACCTACAAAATGGTGTGATGGTTTCCTGGAGAAAACTTATAGGTCACTGCTTTCTGAAATATTATGTAAGTCATTTGTCATAAACCAAGTGCTTCACAATATCTGGAAGTACACATGTAGTAAAGTGGTGAGTCGAGTAGTTCATCTCAATCCTTTATCCCTTACAGTATGCGAGCAAACTTCAGGGAGCATTCAGGGAGAATGAAATAGGATGTTTGAACCATAAGTTTTAAGCACCACTTTTGGTAAAATCTCATCTCCAGAAGTTAAGACACTTTCTCAACTGCAATAAAAACTTCAATCTGTGTTATTTTTTATCCCTACTTGATCTTTTCATGAACATGACCCCATAAAAAGTTGTCAGTGTCTTCGCTGACTAATTATTACACTTAGTAAACACAAAAAAGTTTAAATTCCGACAACAGCATCACACAAATGTTGAGTGAGAGATAGAAAAAGGCAGAAAAGGTGCAACACATCTTTATACACTGTGCTTGGTCAAAGTTGACCTGCGACGGGTGAGATGGATTTTAAATACACCAGAGAGGGTTAAATCAAGGAGGACCTGGACACAGCCATGAGAGCTGTCTGATTTCACACAACCTTTGCTGAGGTTCCTGCAGACAGACCTGCTGCTCTTTGAACAGCTGTGATCACATATGGTGCACAAAGAGAACAGAGGTCATCCCGAGGTCGCAGGAGCGGTTACATGGACTCTGATCTGCATGTGCAACAGAAAAATGACAAGAGTAACAAGTTTGAATAAGTTTGTATTGGATCGATGACAGTGGGGTGTTGATAACATGATAAAGGCATGAGCGGTCATTTCGGTGACTGGCAACATAATGTGCAACAAATGGTCTGGTTTTCCAAGACAACGAAGTTGATGGAGAAAGGAAAGAGGAATTGTCAGTGATGGAAGACAACATGGAAGAAAACCCAGAAGCACTTCTCTGATGAAGATGAAGAGCAGACAGCAAAGCAGATGTTTATGTAAAAAAAATAAATAAAGTGCTATTTGTTGGTCTTCACACAAGACATCACCACAAACGCACAGAAGAGAAGGCAATGCAACTTCTGTATTTCAAAGGTCTGCACAAAAGCAGAGACTAGTTCATATATTATATTTTTATGTCTTATGTAAAACAGGACACAACACTGTTACTCTCCCTGCTCTCTAAAACATTTATTTTGGATTAACCATGAATTTACTAATGTGACAAAAGGTATCTTAACATTCTAAATAGATCTGTAGTTAATAATTTCTTATAAACACTTGAGGGAATTCTTGGTCATCATACTATCAAAGCACAAATCATGAAGGTTAAAGAGCTCAGAAATGTAACTAGATAGGTGAGGGTGTGAGCACTGGATATAAAACAGGTGTTGATCAAAGATTTTGCCTTTTCAAGCAAGAATGAAATGAAATGAAAAATACTTTATTAATCCCATAGGGAAATTCTATAAAGACGGGGTTGTAGATTGCCACTTTGTGCCAAATTCTGTCAGAGGATTGTGAAAAAGTAGCAAAACAATATTTCCCCAGCCAAAACTGCAAAGAAGTTTGTTCTTGTGCAAAGCACTGTAAAAAGATTCTGGGAGTTAGAGAGCATAGAATGGGGGAAAAAATGGAATGAGTTTCAAATAAGCTTCAAACCTTAAATCAGCACAGCATGAAAACACTGTATCCAGAGATGTAAACACACAAGGAAGGGACATTTAATCTCAGATAGGCAGTAGACATCTTTACTGCTGAAATGAGGGTATGTTTCAGCTTATTTTGGGTAAATGAAGACAATTTGTTCTCTTTACTATGGATGAGATTTGATGGTGGCATCATATCTTAAATTTGCCTCTACTTCCGAAATACAACTGAAGTTGATCAGGGAAACAGCTGAAAATAATCATTTTATCTTTATGCACCAGATATTGGTCAAATTTTCCTGCAAAGATCACTCATTTGTAACATAGCATCACACCTGGACTGCAACACCAGTGGATATAATGTCAATCAGACCTAAAATGGAAAGTGGATCATCTGATTTGACTAGCATCTAAATGTAAAGGGAATGTTAAGCACATTTTAATAATGAAATACTTTGAACTTAAGCCGAAATGGACCTAATAAATATTAACCTCTACAACTGTTTCTTTAATAACTTAACTTTAATTACTTTATTATCTTTAGATTGGATAAACCAGATCTGTCCCCCCTCCATGAGGGGCCAGCCCTCCTCTGTCCCGCCCTCAGCCCGGCTCCGGAGCGATCCATACCTGGACACGCACGCAGAGAAGCTGCGGGAGGGGTGGTGTTGGTGGTGGGGGGGACAACAGGCGACAAAACCGGATGAAGGCGAAACACGAGCAGCTGTACACTACAGTGTAAAGGTGGGACGTGTTGATGCGAAGCCACTGACCACCGGCTGTCCTTCTTCGCTCAAACGGGACTCCACAGCGATGCTACTCCGGATGTCCCACATGGCGGTAGAAGAAGCGCATTATCCTGCCGGAGTTGAGTGTAAAGAGTGAGAGCTTTGGATCGTGGCTGCGGAAAGGACCGTTCGGTCTTCCTGAGGACAAGGAGGAAGCATGAAGTTTGCGGTGGCGGTGTTGTTATGCCTGGCTCTTGGGAAGGCTGCTGTGCAAGGTGAGCATGTGGGGGAGAAAGGGTAGGGACACATCTGTGCGTAAACTGTTGGAGGTTTCAACAACTGTCAGGACAAAACAAAACAGGGGCTAAACTGAATCTGGCTGAGCAGGGAAATGACAGTCCCCGCGATCTGCACGTATCACATCAGCCTCATTATTCAGGCGGGACTAATTGGTCCGCCTGTGGCTCGTTCTGCGCAGCGCTTCATGGCGAGGAAGGCGCTCTTGAAAAAAAAAAGCGTACGTGTTGCATAATTCAAGGTGTGGCTGCACTTTTAATCGTGCGAGGAAGCAGGACAAAACCATGGGGTCAGTTCAGAGGAGCACGGTCATAATTTATTAAAGAATGAGCGCGCAGCGCCCCCTGGGGATGTGCGACCGAGTATGGGCTGTACAACGCTACAGGAGACCAAAGATGGAACAATGAAAATCCACGAGCATTGAAAAGAGTGGGGAAAAGGAATTCCCTCACATAATAAAGCTGTTCATGACTCATAGGTTTGGTTATTAAGTAAAGAGCGGAATATTGCTTCATTCTGAGCTGAATAAAGCTGTTCCAGAGTCTCTCTCTTATATAAAGATGTTTATTTGCTTTAGAGTATGTTAAGCTTTAAGCCATCTACATTTTAGCCTAACCAGTCAGTGCAAAGTTTATTTTTTCGGACATGTAAGAATTCCCCAGTTCCAATAACTTTCTGAAAAATCTTGAAGTAATTCTTTAGTTACAGACGAGCACTATTTAGCCTATATGAAGGGTGCAGCATATGGGAAATAACACCTTATTATGTCATGATCAGTTTATCTGACTGTGTCTGACCCAACCTATTTAGTCTTGCACTCAGTGAGGTAAGTGCCATTAACCATTTTGGAAAGCCAAGGCGTTGCTATCTGGTTTCATTGGGAGCAACTTAGAGCACATTTTATGCACTTTGTTGCCAGTGATCTGCAGATGCCTCACATTGGTAATCAGTGGAATTAATGAGGTGAAAAGGTAAAACCCACAAAGTTTTACTGTCAATTGCATGAACTAATGAGTATAAAATGGGTTCCTCTGTGTTTTCCACCCTTTTCCTATTACCCCTCTCAGTGGTACGTCCTGCTGTGGTTCCACATGAAACAGATGGTAGTGGTGTCAAGGTGATCATACAACTGTTTCACCCATGGGCTGTTTCAGATTGAGAAAGGAGGCAGGGCATGTGTTTGCATGCTGGGCGGCTCCTGCATCTCTATCAATCATCACCAAAGCCCTCTTGCATACACTCAACAGAGTGCTGTACACTTGTTACTTATATCTTCAGTAGGAAATAGATGCATACACAAGCACACACTCAGAGACTCACACACTAATGCATCGTCATTTTCTTTACAGAAATTGAACCCCATCCCCAGAACCATCCCAGAGTACACTGCAATCAATACTTTCCCCTTCACATCTTTCCAACTACTTCCCAATGCATTTACAAATGCACCCATGTTTCCAGGGTCAATCAGCATCTCTCAGAGGGGAGGGGGGGGGGTCTGTTCCTGTAATGTTTAACTAGCATGGCTACTGCATCTTTGTTGGGGATGTAGAATCAGAGAGTAGAGGTGTTGGATGGATTCATCTGACTGACTTTTTATAGCCTCGTTTTAAATCTTTACAAAGCGAGTGAGGATCTGATGTAACAGGAGGCAATCTGAGTCTGAACATGGCTCATGATTTAACTTTTAATGCCCTACATACTCAACAGGAAGCAAGAGATAGAATACTTCACACATTTTTTTATTTCTTTTAATCAAACATTTCCTTCGTCAGCTATTTAAAAGCTTAAATGCAATGCTGCTGACATTTATCCTGCTGACAGTTTGTGCCATCCATATGATTTTTGAAGCTTTATTTGGGAAGTTTGGGTTTATGGTTGCTTCCCATACCAAGGCCTTATGTGATGAGCGAGAGGGACCCAAATGCAGGACTCATACAAGGGTGAACACCAGTAAATATATAAACTGAGAATATTGGAGTATTTTATTAAAAGGAAAATGCTTCCGAAGTAGGAACACTAGGAGAACCCAAACTATTTGATCATACATGGAATGTTTAACCATGAGGCCATCAGTGTGTGCCTTTTTAGCTATGGTACTTGCAAATTCATGACACAGCAATTAAGAAGAAGATACACACAGACACATACTATAATGAAGATGAAATCTATTTATGGGAAAACCTGGTCATGCTTTGGAAAGCCACGGAAATGAAGAAATCCCAGAATCATGATGGCAGCATCATTTTATCCACACCTCTTCTTGCCTTGATGCTCCCACCACTCTGAAAAAGGGTCAGTCTGAACCCATTAACCACACAGCCTTGTTCTATGGAGTCTTATCCTTATGCTCCTTGCAAAGTGAAGCTTTCTTTTTCAGTCCGGTACACTAATATATTCTTCTCTACATCATTAAAAACATTCTTAAAAACCTTTTCTGTGTCAGCATGTGCTGTTTTCCATCCATAGAGTGACGTATGAGGTTGTGCGTGAGTCACAATGAATTGGTTGAAATTTAATAAAAAACAAGTGGTTTCAGAACTTATGCAGTTTTTTCTGTTTCTTTCTACCACTAAAGCTAAAGAGGACAAATCTCTTTTTATTTGTTTCAAATAGTATGTTTCAAATAATTAACCTTTTTATATGGATATAAAAAGAAAGTTGAGGATAGTGTGGCCAATAATGACCTGCATGTATGCATGTTAGGAAATATTTCCTTATATAGCAACAGTTTTCATTCTTCGCCATTTCCCTGCTCTTTGGTTTTAAGCCTACAGAACAGTTTAGTACGTATAAGTTGCAATGTCTTTTCATTTTATTCTTTTTTCACAATTGATTAATGACAGGACTTCTTTTGTTACCATTTTTTAAATTTAATTCACTTTTTAAAATGTAATACCTGATCATTCACACAGTTTTCTTCCAACCACATTTTTTTCATTTAATAAGAAAGGTTGAGCACCATCTGTCCAACATTAGCTGTTTCAGTAATTTGCATTGTAATTTTATTTGTTTGATGTAGACCATTTAACAGAGTAACATCTTTTCCTCATGAGCACAACACCCCTTGCTGCATCAGTTATAGTTAAACAGCCTGTCAGCTCAAACAGTCTCTTATGTTTTTCCAGAATTAAATCCAGGTGACTTTGTTTTTTTCTCTCTTTATTTGAAGGCAAACAAAATATATAATACACATAAATACTCTCATTGTTTCTGTCCAATAGAGGAGCCTACTATTGAATATCAATTAAATATCTCACTTATAAAGCATCCTTTATCATCAGCTAATAGATGAGGCTAATAGAAGCAGTAGTTCTTTAGATTAGGAGCGGTGCAAGGTTCACAGTCTTGTCCAAAGGGACCTTGGCTTTAGGACCGGAGCTACGGCCACTCAGAGTAAGCATTCAGAACGTTGATACCAATCTCTGTGTTCAGATGCACGTAGAAATGGGACATTGTTTTCCACTTGCTATCTGTTTTGCTGTCTGTTCTCATTCCCCTTGCCCCAGTTAATGTTTCCTTCTGCACCAACCTCTTCCCTTCCCCCCTCTTTCTGTCTCCCTCAGATGCTGGAGGGAATTGCTCTGGGTCACTCTGTCTCACTCCTTCCTTATCAGCTCTCTCCATTCCTCTGATGTATCCCCCTTGTTTGAGAGACTGTTGATTTGAACTTCTCTTTTCTGTCCGTCGGCCTGTTGCAACATTACACCCAAGGCTGTGCCAGATTTTGGCCTCTTATGTGGAAAAACGCTCCAAGCTTTGAGATGATAAAGCCACTGAGTTACTTTGGGAGTTGTATGTGTGCTGCTTATGTGTAAATACCACAGACTGCTTCGAGCATCTAGCGAATGCTGCTGTCATTTGCATCTGGCTTATATACAATGATTAGCAGAGTAGAGGTTCAGTGTCTGGCTCCAGGACAATGTTAAAGGACATGCAGGTCTTGGTGAACAATTCTAGTAGTTAGCAGAAAAATGTTACTCTGTCTTTCTCAATAGTTTTTAAAACATTCTTTTTTATTTTATGTTTTTTCTATATTTTTTATTTTATTTTTTGGAATATGTCTCCACTCAAACGGTGAGTTAAGTGTAACCAAACTGAATCACCCATCATGATTTTGCTTAATCTACTTTGTAACTGTCCACATAAGAGACCTGCTATCCCTCAGCTGTTTGCAAATGAATGGAAAAAGCTCTGTTTCTTCATCATGCAGTTTCCCGCTGAGTGTAAGTGTCACTCTTTAACTGATGATTATGTCTACTGCTTGACTGCACGTAGTGCTCTGAGCTCTTTTAGTTTCCCCTGACAATTGATCTGTCTGAGGTGATCGTGTCAGCATGATCATTTTGCCAGCCTTGGGAGCTTAGATGCATTTGTTGGACCATGACCAGCTGTCAGTCTGTGCATGGTGCTCCAAGTTCTCTGTGCAAGTTTAGAACCATGTAGGATGACACAGAATGATTAATGCTGCAAAATGATATTTTAGATGATTTGTTTAATTAACGGAGCTGAATTTACTGAAGATATATGGAAAATAGAAAAAACTTGCAAATGATATGGACAGTCATATTTGAGGATCTGAAAGCAATGAATCATGATGCAGCTTCACATCTAACATAGATTTAAAAGAATCTAGAAGACTTTGATCTACTGTGAGCTACAGCTTGTGCAAAAACCTGCAGGTATTATCAAAGACTACATTCATTCACTGCATCATCTGTACAGGCTGGATGGAATTCACGCTTTAAAGATTTCTTTAGTTTTTTAAAGTGTGGTGCATTAAAAAAGAGTCAAAGTATCAAATCCAAAATAAAAACTTAAAATCTAAAAAAACCCAAAATGAATAAAGGTAATAGAATAAGGTAAAACTCAACCCAAATTCTACAAATGTTGGGATATTCTTTAAATTGGAATTAAAGGAAAACTAAAAGACCTTTAAATCACATGAGCCAAAATCGTATTCACAGCAGAACAAACATGATATAAGAGATGTCTACAACTGAGAAGTTTGACAATTTTATGCACAAAATGAGTTTGTGTCAAATGTGATGCTGCTACAGGCCTCAGAATAGTTGGGCATTTTTCATAAGGTTGCCATGTTGCAGCATCTCCTCTTCTTTTCAGAATAGTTAGAAGACGTCTGGCCATCAAGGTTATGAGTTCCTGAAGTTGTGGTGTGGGGATTTCATCCCATTCTTGCCTAATATAGAAGCAGTTTTTCTTTTTCTGATGTGATGTTGATAAAGCAGCATCACATTCGACAAAAGCTATGTTCAGTTATGTTACATATGTTCTGTTGTAGATAAAATACTGGCTCAAGTCTTTTAGTTTTCGTCTTGTTATGATGATATGATCCAATGAGAGTTTAAATTGACACAACTGTCATTTTAAAGAAACTAATTTTGACCACATAGTTTTTATTAATACAAGATTTATTCCCAGTGCAGTAAGGCATGTGTTAGGGATTATCTGCAAATTTTTAAACATTTATGATTTTGGAACTAATAGAAATGCAACCAAGACATTCGGGCCAGACTTTCACGTTCACCACAGGATGATCTGTAGCAAATGTGGTGATCTTTTAACTTCTACTTAAAGCTGGTAAGACGTTCAGCTCTTCTAATACACCGTTCACAATAAGTTAGGCATATTGTGAGAGACTTGATGGATGTCATACATAGGAGTTCAATATATAACTAATGAAAACGTTTACTTATTTCTGGCCAAATAGGAAAAGCACTACGTAAAGAACAATAGCAATATCCCAAAGTTACTGGGAACGGTGTAATTTGTCGATGGCCAGATATTGTAAGAATAATGATATCTTGTTTGATCTAATTTGATCTAAATTATACTTTGTAGTTAGCCAAACAGGAACACATCACACAAAAATTAACTTCATATCAGCAGAGCAGGTTGGAAAGCCGTGAGCTTCATTGTTTTTTCCAATTACACAAATATTAAATCTCGCCTACGCTCCTTTAAGTCGTACTCACTCATGTTTTCCTCCTGTTCCCTCCAGCCCAGGAAGACTTCATATCTCTGGCAGAGATGGAGGACTCTTTGTTGAGAAACCTCTTCAAAGGTTACCAGAAGTGGGTGCGGCCTGTCCAGCATGCCAACGACACCATAACTGTGCGCTTTGGACTAAAGATCTCACAGCTGGTGGATGTGGTGAGGACCTTTCAGAGACTTTCACAAATACACATCAAACATGCTATAAAAGGATTACTTTAACAATCAGAAGGCTGCATCTTTCCTCGGGGCTGAGGAGCCATATGTTAAAAGCTTTTTTTTACATGAGTGGGGTTTTAATGAAGTTGTTATGATTAATCAGTGTTTTAGTGGTCAGTATCAGTTTGGAGAATCAGATGGTTTCCTGACAGGTGAGCTAAAAGTGACTGAGGCCACCAGAAGAGCACATTGTTTTCGCTCAAACCTGACAGATTTTAAAGCAAACATTATAATGTAGATTTTTAAGCTGTGTCCGCCTAAGAAGGTTTATGCTGCCACACGCTTTAGCAGCCTGGACTGGACTGCAGACCATGTTGCAACAGTCTGATATGATGCAGCCATTACGCGTGTTATGTTTACCCCCTTCTGAGTAATTTTTAGCTTTAACTTATTATTATTTCAACCAAAAGCAGGCACATTGTAAGAAAAAGAAATTAAGTACATTTCTGTCCCCTAAAGTACAAAATTTAGACTTCTGTACCCACCAGGGCTCATAATTTCAAGGTAACTGTGTTCATTTCATAAGGACTCTGAGCTCTACAAAGCCAAACATAACATACTGTATTTGATAAGAACAGTTTCTGAGACATTTTGCATCACTTTATGGTAAAATCTTTGTACTTAAACCTGGAGTATAAAAATATGACATTTGTCTTCTGTCCCTCTGATGGATACCAGGAAGCATAAACTACACTTCAAACAATTTGACATGTCACACTGTTAATATATGGTAAATATACAAAAACAACAAAAAAGAGCCAAAGCTTTACTTTTTCAGATCAAAAAAATCAGACTAGGAAAGATAAAATAGTCAAACAAACAAATTACTCACAGTTTTGAAGGCTTACAGTTTCGTTATACATCTAAAGCAAGGGAAGTAAAAGAAAAGAAGTTTACTAACAGGCTCCTCACTGTGAAGCTTTCTGAACACTTAAATAAGTGATTCCCACACGAGAAGTCTACAAGGAGAGAACAAATCATTTCAGAGTAATTAAGAAATGGCAATTAAAAGAAGTGGTCCAGGTCAGGAAAACTAGAAAACTTCATGGACTTACTGCTTGTTGGCTTGCTAAAAGCAAATCAAAGCCTGTTTGATTGGAAAATACTATGAGGAAAAGTTTGCAGACTGTCCTCTGTACAGCCATAAATGTGATGTTTTTGGTGGAGTTATCAGAGGAAAACCTTTTTTTTTTTGTTCTAACTACAAAATTTTGCGTCGAAGTGTTCAGACATCCAAACAAAGCTGGTCCACTGTGTGGAAAAAAAAAAGCATGAACGTTTTGGGTTAAAATGGAACTAACTGTAAAAAAGTAGAGATATTTCCAAGAAACAGGATACAAATATACCGCAGATGCTGTGTTTATGTATGAGGACTTCCTTTGGAAACTCAGTGGTCATTTTTTTATAGCTTTGCTTTCCCTCCTCTGCTTGTAAGATGGATTAAATTCATTTAAAACAGATGACAATTATCATAGTTTAGTGTTCAGCAACATAAATACCCAAGTTGTTTTATTTGTGGGATATTTGTTAGATCCATTACATCCATCCTTTCAGACTCATAAAACCCAAAATGTATTATAGCTTAAGATAACATAACATCACCTCAGCAGTAAATATGTTGGAGCCATTGCTTCATTCACAGCTGTTTGTAAGGAAACTGCAGAAACTCATCCTGCTTTATATAAAGAGAAATTGCCAATATTATACTGTTATACTGTTCCCTGAGGAGTAGAGAGATAAAGGAGAGGGGAAAAGGGAGGACAAAACGTCCCTATTCATAGGAAAGATGGCAGAAGATTAAGAACATAATAAGGGCGGGGGATTATTTGAAGTGTTCAAAGACTAAATTAAATGATAGACAGTGATTAATAGATTAAATATTTTTTAAAAGTAGGATGTAATAAAAGCTGTTGAAGATGGTTAACAGTTGAGGTCAAATGAGTGATTTTATAATTGCCTCCAGTCCGGAGGGCAACATTAAAACCATTTTACTTTTAGTTTCCTGGATGCAGACTTACTATTTCAGAGGGTGCCATCTTGTGGTGCATTTACTGTATTTATAACTCAGATTTATTTTTTCTTCAAGCCAAATACAATTAGGTTTTCATAAGCAGCTCTCGAGAAAAGACAAGTAGAGTAGTCATTAGATTTTCCTCATTCTTTAAACAGCTTTCTAGCTCTTGCAGAGCTTTCTTTAAGCACATCTTCAGATACAATGAAAAGCTCTCTGTGTGTTTTCCTCCACTTCATCCTCCATCAACCTCTCCCACTGGGACTTTTGATGTTGCTAATTTTTCATTCAATTAACAAGACCCTGAGAAAGGCAGCAGGATTTGTGTTGATTTTTCATTGTTTTACAGTACTGTATGTTGAAAGCTTACAAAAGTTTTTTTTTACTGTGCTTTACAGTATATGAAGCACAACAAACTTATTTTTTTCTTATGTTCAAAGTTTTCTCTGCAGCTTGTGGTTTGCTCCTCATCAGACCCTTTTATAAACTGATTTACTTTTTTTCCTTACAGGATGAAAAGAACCAGTTAATGACTACAAATGTATGGCTCTGGCAGGTAAAAATAAATATTATATCTACATTAACAAATATTGTCTCTTATATATGGATGTTAGTTTTTTTCTTGACGTGACAGTAATACGGTTTGATATGAGATAAGATATGATTCATGGCTGTAAATGTGCTGCTGCAGCTCATATAATGAGCTCATTCTGAGGTCTTACCGTCCGACTATTTCACATGAGTACCAATCCCATCTGAGTATTTTCTTTCTATCCAAAGTGTGATATGAAAAATCAAAAGTCAATATAGATACTTCATGAGTTATTTCTATAACATATGTGCCCTCTTTATTGTTGTTTTCATCTTAGGAAAAAATACTAATGAAAAGCTCTGAGCTGTATGTAGGTGGTTAAACTGACTCAGATCCAACTGGATCATCAGCACGTAAACCTCCACTTTGGCATCTAAGTTAGTCTATGGTATGTGATCTTACAAGATAACATGATTATTTATCAATTAATAAATGAAAAAAAAAATCACTATAACTACTTTGTTGCTAAGAAACCACTATTTTCCCCAGAAACTATGATGAAGCCACTTCCTGTCAAATTTTCTGCTAATTGGATGAAGAGAAGGTAATGCAGGTCAACATGAGTAATGAAAGTTATATACCAGTCTGAAAAGATCAAAGACAACAGTTCTTTGGTTAGAATACAGTCAGGAAGATGTTTTTGACAGACGCTTGTGCCAAAGATTAGAGTTGGTTTCCTTAGGATAGTAGGTAAATACTAGCAGAAATAAATGTGGCAAAAATAAAATAAAAAGTTTCTGTTTTGAAAGAAAGTTTTAAATAAAAAGAAGTTTTAAAAACTTTCTGTTGCGTCTTTGTTTCAATGACATTTTCTCCTGAAAGCAAAGACTCGAGAGACTGATATGCAGATGAGAAGAGGCTTGCTCACTGTTGATATGTGTGTTATTTCCACAGACTTCTCTGCTTTGTTTTTTTCTTTGGCCTTTATGGTGCCATCTATTGATGTATTCACTTTACATAATTCTATCCTCATAATCTGGCAACTGAATCTGTCCTGAAAAGAAATCACATCTGCATGTAAACTAGGATTAAAAAGCTTGAGCTTCAACAGTCCTTTTTACTTAAAAAAACATAAACAGATGTGCCAAAAGTAGCTTGCAGTTTGGAGAAGGGTTAAGCTTTTTGTGGGCTTGTATTATTTCAGGAATGGATTGATGTGAAGCTGAAGTGGAACCCGGATGATTACGGGGGAATTACCTCTATCAGAGTGCCGTCAGAGACGATATGGCTGCCTGACATAGTGCTGTATGAAAAGTGAGTCACACAGCAGTGCAGGAGCACATCTTCATGTTCGGCCAGTCTGTTAAATTAAAAGCTGTTTTACTTTCCACTCCTTCTTGCTCAGCCATCTGCTTCTCTCCCTGCTTTATTTCCCAGTGCTGATGGCCGCTTTGAAGGCTCCCTGATGACCAAAGCCATCGTGCGCTGGGATGGGACGATAACATGGACTCCACCTGCCAGCTATAAGTCCTCCTGCACCATGGACGTCACATTCTTCCCCTTCGACCGACAGAACTGCTCCATGAAGTTCGGCTCGTGGACGTATGACGGAAACATGGTGGACCTGGTCCTGGTGGATCACTATGTGGATCGTAAAGACTTCTTTGACAATGGAGAGTGGGAAATCCTCAATGCCACGGGAGTGAAAGGAAGCAGGAGGGATGGGGTATACTGGTACCCATTTGTCACCTACTCTTTCATCCTTAAGAGGCTGCCCTTGTTCTACACCCTGTTCCTCATCATCCCGTGCCTCGGCCTGTCCTTCCTTACCGTGCTGGTGTTCTATTTGCCGTCAGATGAGGGAGAGAAACTGTCTCTTTCCACATCGGTGCTGGTGTCGCTCACTGTGTTCCTGTTGGTCATAGAAGAAATCATCCCTTCATCCTCAAAGGTTGGTATCCTACAGAACCCCACTCTCATTCCCAAGCTTGTGCTTTGGGTAATATTTTACATCCACCCTGTGTTTTGTGTGCTTGCTCATCCTGCTATCTTAATTACCGGACGCCCCAGTGAACACAGATCATGACCAAAAGTCCTCCCACTTACCAGCAGCCTGAGATTTTTTCTCAACACAATTCAGGAGACTTCTGATTAATCTGCATCAAATAAATCTACAATTATTCAGAAGCCTTGTGTTTATTCATTTACCCATTTCTTCCTAAATAAACAACATTGGTAATTAGGCTTTCTATAATAAAATGCTTATAAAACTCTTGCAAAGCCAATAAACTTAATATTTTTAATCCTGGAATAATTATATCCATGTTAATAAGGCACAGTCTTAAAACGTAAGTAAAAATAGTGCTGTACATTCTACAGAAAAGACCTGCACCTGTCTTTTCTGGACCCACAGTCAATGCTGGATCATCTTCTCTTCGTTAGATCCCCCTGCTGTCAGGTTTTGAGTGAAGTGCTGTTATACACAGTATCTCTTACCATAATTCCAGGTTTACAAAGTACTTAGATACATCAGCAAAACCCATTATTGACTTTTTAACTGGGGTTTTGTTCAATTCATGTATGAGAAGGACAGACATCATGGTGTTGGACTCATGTTTTGCACAACTTTACATCTACAGGTGATACCACTGATCGGAGAGTACCTGCTCTTCATCATGATCTTCGTCACCTTCTCCATCATCGTAACCGTCTTTGTTATTAACGTCCACCACCGCTCCTCTGCCACCTATCACCCCATGGCCCCATGGGTAAAGAGCCTCTTTCTTCAGAGGCTGCCCCGACTGCTGTGTATGAGGGGGCACACTGATAGGTAACTCACCGAATCAGCCGTCGGATTTGATCTTTTTTTGGTCAAAAGTTCATGCTAAATACTGATTCTTAAAATTTTGGAGGCTTTAAGGTTTAAAACTTTTTGTATCGGATGGAAATGTATTTCAACAAATTCATTTAATATTGGGTAATTTATATAAAATACATCATCATGCTGTCAGTCAAGCCGCCTGTCAGTGTCGGTTAAAAACTATGCGAATAACGGAGTTGCTCCCATGACCCTCAGATACCACTTCCCAGATATGGAGATGCGAAGCCCAGAGCTGAAGCCCCGGCGGGGTCCTGGGAAGCGAGGGGTTCCCAGCCACAGTGGAGGTCAGCAGCGAGGAGCACTGGCAGGGAAGGAGGATGAGAACCAAGCGTGGCTGGCGATGCTGGAAAAAGCCACAAATTCAGTACGCTACATCAGCCGCCACATCAAGAAGGAGCACTTCATACGAGAGGTATGAGGGCGGGCGTAGGATGCACATGGTGTCACATTTACACTCTTACTGCTAGAATCTCTTTTTTTCTGTCTCATTTGCTCAACAAACTTTAAAAAAAAATGCATCCAGATGTTTTACTGTGAAGTGGAGAATGACGTGTGTGAGCTTCATTCTGCTGTGTCTGGCTGTCTCATCAGGTGGTACAAGACTGGAAATTTGTGGCTCAGGTGTTGGACAGAATTTTCCTGTGGGCCTTCCTCACAGTGTCGATACTGGGAACTGTTCTAATCTTTACTCCTGCTCTGCATATGTACCTCAGCACACCTTCATGAAAACAAACACACGTCATGCAACCTACCAACGGCTCTTTTTCTTTCTTCCCCTGTCAGTATTCCACTGTGATTTATTGATAAAGTTCAATAAATTTCTCATATATATTTATTTTATATTTATTTGCAGAACTGAGCTTGGATATAAACTTTAACATCCCAGCATCGTGGACTGCACCGTCTGTTAACTACAGGCAAAACAAAACTTATGTTCTAAAATCAATTTCACATTAATCTGCATGTACAGGGATTTAAAAGAGTGACAGCAATAATCAGGTTAAAGTAGGGCAAATTAGTTTAACATTCATGTTTGTGTAACTGTGACGTTGCAGCTGTAAATGCAATAGTATGCACAATATCACTTCATGCAGAATGTGTTTTATGTGTCACATGCACTTTGTCTTCTAATTGTACTCTATTGTATGTTATGTAATGATTATCACAATAAAAATTAATCTGGAATCAATTTTTGTGCGGAGACTTATTTGATGATTAAAACCATGAAAAAAAGCAGACAAGGAGTCCAACTTTTTATCATATTTGATATGTTTTGCTGATACTGCGACCATCACATGAGCACTTATGAAAGGTGTCCCATGTCTACAATGCATACATGTACAACAACTTTAACACGGTGAAGTCCCTCGTCAAATGACCTGTTGTTTTTTGTCACAGTTCCACACAGACGAGGCATCACTTTTTCTCCCCTCAGTAAACAGCAAGCACTGGTCCAGATGTTATGATAAGAAAGGAGATCATCTTTCACTGCACTGGTCCTTTCTGTCTCATGTTTGTTAAGAGGAGCTGGGGTCACCTGTGTTGGCTTTCACATTGTTAGCTTGAGCCAACTCCCACCGTCCTCTCTCTCTGTGAGGAACATAATCTGGTTATGTTTGGCTTCCTCATCTGTTTGTTACTTACTACACTAAATATTCAACTCACCATAAAAAGGACATGCAAACTATCTTGTCTCCCTTTGTCACTGGGAACAAACCGGTCTGTGACACATCCCAGAATTCCTTGCAACCTAGAAATTAGGATGATTCAATACTGATGGCTAAAAAAATGTCATACGATCCAGTTTAAATTACATAATATGATAAGAAGGTATCAGGAAATGGGCAATATACAGTACATTATTGTAATTATTGACAGTTTTTATCTGTTAGTTGTTATGTTCAAAATAAAGAAGAGAAGTTATCATGTTTGTAGCCTTTCTTTAACCATTACCATTTACCAGGAAAAAAATAGCAATGTGTCATCAGTTGAATGATGTAGTTGTAGATATAATAAATATTAATGAAAAAGGCAGGGGAAAAGCTCACAGTGACTATAGGATTACATTTTACAAGAAAAATTACATTAAAAAAACAATCTCAATAAAACCAGGCAAACCAAAAAGAAGCAACCACATTCAGAGGCATCATCCTTTAAAAAATCCTGAAATATGTATAAATTAAATATTTGGTGCAAATGATAAAAACTGTCTATTAAAGCTCCTTGTCTTCAAATGAAAGAGTCTGAAGGGTAACACAATGTAGCACAGTATAGCCATCTGCTGCTGCTCTTGTGTATTATTTTGTAAATCTGTGCAAGATTATAACAAATAATTTAAATGTTGGTGGATCTTTCATTTAAAGGAAAATTTAATTAATTAATTGATTAATAAATTAATTTACTATATGAAAATCTCTTCCTGTCATATGTCACACTGTTGAAGTTTGATACATTTGCTTAATTATTTTGTTAGTTCTTATAACAACATCCTTTGGAATAAGGTTTTTCACTTTTTTCCTTATTTTCTGTTCATTCATTTATTGATCATGAAAGAAAATGCTCAGTGGAGTCTGTCTTTAACTGTACTGACAAGGAATCACCACTAGGTGGCAGCAAATACACTTTATCTCAAGTTAAAACACATTAGTATATATATATATATAGAGAGAGAGATATATATAGATATAGATATAGATATATAGAAAAAATAAATGGTGTAAATGAGCTAATAAACTAGTAAAAACTGAAAGAAGTGTTCACCTATTGAAACACTTGGTTATTATGACTCAACCTTAGTGTTTTTGTAATGATGGGAAGTTTTCATCCACAACAAGTTGTCTCCCCCTGATGATGTCACAGTGTCATGTGTTTTGACCCAGTTTTTTCTAGATGGCATGACCTTTTTCTGTCTGATTAAAAATGCCTGGCATGCTTAAATGAAGTCTCTCCACGACTTCCATGCACTTGCACAGTCTGACCTCAGCCTAGTCTTCTATTATTCACAGCTGCAGATCTGAGTCAGGCAGACAGGAGTGTGCTTGTGAGTGCACAATTATGTACGTGTCTGCACACATGTGAAACAGACAGACTGGACAGAAGTGTTAGTAGAAAATAAACAACCTTTTAAGATTTTGAAGGGAGAAAAAATATGTGACTTCATGTGAGGCACTCAAAATCTTTATATGCAAAGTCATACTTTACAAGGAATTATATGACATGCATTTACTTTCCTCTGTGCTGCTGGAAAATGTATTATCAAAATGAATTATAAACAGCAGGACAAGGAGTGTCAGACACAGCCAAAACATCTCCCTAATCTAAATCAAATTACTTTAATATATGATACTTTTAATATATGAGAGAAATAGGATTGATTAGTATTCCAGTATCTGTTGTTCTTTGGCACAAAAGTGATGCAAGAAATAATGTCATCATGATTTAGTTGTTTGCATAACTGAATTTCCAGGAAAACTGGAATTGTTGAGTCATCCACTGCAGTTATGTGAGTTTTAGTTCAGCTTAGTGACATAAAATTGTTTGACTGCTTTGGGTGCCACATTAGTGCAACAGTTCCTTGAATGAGCATAGTAATAAAGCTGATGTGACTCATCTTAAGTGGTGCAAACAGGATGTTTCTGCAACACACAGAGAACTTTCTCTGTAATAAAGATGGTAACTGAACAGATATTAAACCAGCTGCAAATGCTTTAAACAAATTTTAGGAGAAAAAGACCGTTTTTTATCCCCAGCGAGAAAATTCCAGGCCGACAACAGCAAAACATGTCCTCGTAACCTACAAACCAGTGACGCAAAGTTGGTTTGTTTTTGTTACTAAACAGACTCAACATTAACAAATCCCATTTCCAGAGAAATCGTGATAAAAATAGCTAAGTTCCAGCAGTGACCGGATCAACACATCACCACATGTAATGACCTCTTTGCCAGCTACGTGTAGACCCATGAGAAACGGTGATCACAGAAAAGTCTTGACACTTCTAGAAATTTATCTCGGGTTACTTTTGGTCACAAACTGTGACGATATCTGTCTCTCTCCGTGTGATGTTCTGTTTTTAGTCATGATCACAGACATCACCACATATTTTTCTCCTTTTCTTTAACGAATGAGAATCACACATTAAATGGACGCTTGTTTTATACCTAGCCCTGACACCCTCACCTGCCACCAGTTATTCTGCTGATTGTAGATTCTTCCAAAATTATGTTACTTGTAGGCTACAGGCTATTTCTTTTCAACCTTTCTGTCTTTGCCTCGACCAATTCTTTTGAGAGCATTGTTGCCATCGGTTCTCTGGGGCCTGTTTGTTTATTAAACAAATGAACAAAATGCAGATTAAAGGGTTTATTTTGGGATTTTAGGAAGCTAACAAACTTTTCTGGGCATATAAAGGGCTTTAGGAACATACAGTAACCTACAGAAGAGTTTTATATTTGTTAGATATTTCCCTGGCACAACTTCAGAGAGCAACCTACAGTAAAATACAGAATAAAGTGTCCTCCTGAGAAACATTCACATAATGTTTGGATTCATCTTTGCTTAGTAATGACAAAAACATACATAGATTCTTCTCAGTGGAACAGAAACTATTCCATAACCAGTGAAGAAGAAAAGATTGCAAAGGGGATCATATCAGGTCTTGGTGGGATTTCTTGGAATATAGAAAGACTAAATTTTGTACCTCACGTCTGTTATCGCCACTGTGAACTGAAGCTCATCTGGATGGAAAGCCTGAGACATGAACTCTTGTCAAGGCTAGTTTCACTCACAGTCTTATCAAATAAGAAAAGCAATGATACATTTCCCAGGATTTCCTCATTTCTTCGGGGCAAGAATAATGAGCATTGTAAAAATAAAAGAATAATTGAATCAGAAGATGAGAAAGTATTACTTTTAGCATTGCATACATAAACCCAGTGGATTATGATTACGATGATGGGCAACATCATGGGGACATAACACAGTAGCTACTAGTTCTGTAAATTCTTGGAAAGACCTGAGGCTTCATATGAAGAAATAATAAATCTGTATTCCCTGTGCTTATACTTCATTCATAAAAAAGGATCTTTCCTAAGCAGATTCCAAAAATCCTGTTTGTGTCTACGGCACATGGGATTTATAAATCTGAAATCAGCTTAACTAGACATCACCTTTGTTGCAATTTCCTGTCAAATAATGTCAGCAGAGAGAGCTAAGTTAGAAACAGTGATTAAGGGACAAGAGAGGTGAGGATACTGGTGGAAAGGAAAGAAAACTAACGCCAGAAGCATCTTTATTGTATATTTGTATCGTAATAAAGGTTGCACTGGTATCTATGACAGTCCAAAAGGAAATGAAAGTCTTTTCATTCCTTGTTAAATGTCTTAAATGCCCAAGTGCTAATTATCCTTTCTTCCATTTTATCTTATATTATTTGAGCTTTTTTTGCTTAAATTAATTTATTTTCTTTTTTTTAAATAAACTTTTTAATACTTCATCTGCACACCACTGTAATGCTTTTAATTATTTTGTAAAACATGCTGAATTGTCTGGAACATGAAATGTGTTTTACAAATAAACTTGCCTTGCCTTAAAATGCAAAACTACTGTGCCTTAAAACTTTCTTCGTTAAAGAATTTTCTAATAGGAATCAGGTAATCTCTCTCCAATTTTGATGAGATCAATTTTTTTTCAACATATTTGATGGACCTCCCCTCCACTGACCCTGATCTGCTGTTAGCAAATACTTTGGCGTGGTAATCTACAACAAAGCCAAATACTGGAAGGGCCAGAACCTGGTCTATTTTCTAATGTGGCTGTGGTCCTTCATCTGCCAGACAACCTGAGGAGCGCATTCAGCAAGTCTTATTCCACCCTGTTACAAGAGGGAACGCGATGGAAATTATTCCGTCCTGCAGCCATCAACCTAAACACGGAACCACCAGTCTGACCCATAATTGCTTGTAAATATTGTAAATATGTTAATGTGTTAATGTTTTTATATTATTATTTATGCCTTTTTTTATTTTCTTATGTTTTATTTGATTTTATTTTCATTTACTTCAGCACCTTACTCTACTTTCACTTGCAGGCTCAGCAATTTCCTTCTGGGATTAATAAAGGATTTCTGACTCTGGTTCAAATGCTAAATTATATTTCACGGAACTTATCATCACAGCGAGAGCTACTAGGATCAGCTCCAGCTGCCATGGTCCCAAACTCAGCTGCTGTTACACTGCATGTTAACAGCAACCGTCTCTTCTGTCAGATTTAAAGCTTAATAAATTGTTTTGTCATGAATATTTTTATTTATTGAGCTCAGAAAAAGTAATATTATGCAGCTGATTCATCTTATAACATTATTTCTCCGGCACAAGAAGAGGGGGGAAACCTTCCAGCGTGTTATCAGTATTCAGTTCTGCATCTCTGATGGTGTGAAGGTGCATAACTGCATACGTGCAGATTACCTGTTCTCAAAGAAACTATGAATGCTGAAAAGTAAATTTAGTTTTGTTTTGTTTTTAGGAAAAACCCATCCAGACAGAGTCTATTTCAGGGAAGGCCTTATGACAACGTATAACCATGTACTGCAGCTATTACAGCAGCAGGGCTTCACAGGAGACGTGTCCCTGTGCTGAGCTGACCTGTCTGCAGTCCACATCTTTTATACAGGGAGAACATTTTGGTTTGATGCTTTTGTATGAGAGACAAATACAGTTGTCTGCAAAATCATTCATAGTATCCCTCCATTAAAGAAGAGTCAAAATTCTAAATATTAATACAAGTAACTGGGGACTGAAAAAAGTACAATATAACAATAATAAATATACTTTTTCTAAATGATAATATAATGAAATAAGACATTGTTTTTTCTCATTGGACCAATGAGAGCAGGTTGCCGATGAGCAGTGGGCCAGAATAACTGCCGAAAGGTGTAGAAGACTGATGGAGAGTTACAGAAAACACCTGATTGCAGGATTATTCAATGAAACATTAATTAATGAGTGAAAACATTTTAATTAATTATATTTTTTGCTTGTTTTATTGAACCACAGTTTAAAAACATTGTCATGATATACATTTTTAAAAAAATCTATGATTACTTTTGCCAGTTTCAGCTCATTTCAGTGACAGCTGTTTTTCCCCTTCCTTTAATGAAAGGGTATGAATCATTCTGTATGTTTGAAATGTATATGGCATACGCTCTAGGCTACTGTGTTAATGTGTGATAAAGGGAGTCAGGGGCCTCTTAAAGTTGGATCACAGGAAGCAACATGCATACAGGACTGCACTGTGAAAAAAACAGATGCCAAGAAAAAGTCATTTTAAATCATACATTCTCCAACAAATAGACTAAGCGTACCAACCCCTATCTCTGCAGGCTAGGCCAAAAGGATCTTTAGTTAGTGTGAGATGATGGAGGGTCTACACACATATGCAATGCAGTCCAGATCGAAGAAAGTGGGAAAAGTAAAAAGGAGTAGGCCTGTTTAGATGGAAGGTTTTTACACTGAGACTGGAGCAACTGGAGGAGAGTGATAGATGCTGAGGGTAAAAGTGCTGCGAGCTCTCTTGTAATTGTCTAAGAATATCGCAGAGGCTCACAGGCACAGCTGCAGGAGAACAGGACAGAAATGAAGGGAAGCAGTAAGGCAAACGAAAAGTAGAATGTGGGATCAACAGTGGGCGAGGCAAGGCAAGTTTATTTGTACAGCACATTTTCAGGTACAAGACAAAGTACCTGAAAAGTACCTGGAAAGTGCTTTACATAAAACATTAAAAACATAAATGCAAGAAGAATTACAATAAAATCGTTTAACCACAAAATTATTCAAAAGATTAAAAGCAAGAGAAGTTAAAATATACCATGCAGATTTCATTCATAGATACATGAGAAAAGAGGGGGGTAAAAGAAGTGAGGTAAATCCAGGGAATGTGACTCCAAGAAAGAAAGAGCAATGGGATGCAAGGTAGGCAGGAGCAGCATAAATGAATAAGCCGAGATGAGCAATGAGATTATAGGTGCATCCCACCAAACGATCTCTCCCTGCATGCTAATGAGGCAACAAGCTCCCCCCACAACACACCCACTAAAAAACGCCACAATAACACCACATTGTGACTTACAGTAGTGTAAGGTGAGAATCCAATGTGCCTTGAAAATGTTGTTCGCCCTGCTGACAGCATCACACTGAAGCTCAGGCAGACGTCTCGTTAGAGGTAATTATGTGATACAAAATGTTATTACAATTAGCCACGCAGCACAACTAACCTTCCCACACTGCTGCCATGCTGATTTGAGATAAGTTCAGCGAAGCATACTTGCATGGCATTGTGTTCATCTAAAATGATTTGCTGAATTATCTGCTGAAGCACAGCAACGCTCACACCGAGTACACATCTGTAACTATATTAATATGTATCTGAGCCAAATTATTAGCAGAATATGTGGGAGATGGTGAGCTATAGGGCTTTGACAAATGCAATTAAAGGATAAATTACCATTTTTATATCATTCTTACAGACCTGCATCTCAAATGCAACATAAGCTGAGTTAGATTTTTACCTTCTTTTTTGGTACAGCCAAACAAACCTTACTTTGAAGCAACGTCAGTGTTTGCAATAATGAGGAGAAATTCCATACTTGAATACAAGTGCAGCCATTAAGGTGCCATGAAGAGTAGAAATACTTGAAACCTAATCCACTTCTATTCATGTGCAATATATTGGATCAATCCTCCCACCTTCTTACTGTATGCTGGCATATTTCTTGTTGCATCACAGCCACCTGTAGTCAGTTATAAAAAATGTATGCTAAAAAGGCACCAAGAAAAACCACAACTTCAGAAGATGTCTACTTGATTTATCTGCCAGACTGCTGAAGCTTCAAATTTTGGTTGACCTGCACTAAATCGCAAGCTGCTTTTAACACAGATCACGCGATACCACTGGAAAGAAAACTTCGTTTTTGTGCTGAGTGGCTGCTTTTCTCTGCCTGGCAACCAAACAGAGGCAGAATACTGGTGTTAAGGTGTTTTAACACAGTGCAGCTGTCCAAATACAAAGATCTCGATCCATCCACCAAAAACATAAAACCTATCTATCTATCTATCTATCTATCTATCTATCTATCTATCTATCTATCTATCTATCTATCTATCTATCTATCTATCTATCTATCTATCTATCTAT
>JAVQJG010188642.1:0-14332 GCA_036024015.1 Craterocephalus amniculus | reverse complement strand
TGGGTGGTCTGGCACACACACGCAATCGTGCGTGTGTGTGTGTGTGTGTGTGTGTGTGTGTGTGTGTGTGTGTGTGTGTGTGTGTGTGTGTGTGTGTGTGTGGTGGTCTGGCAACTACGCAATATCTAGATTGTACTCTGGGCACGGCCCCAACCTAACCCCAACCCCCACCCTCTGCTCCAGTGCACCACCTTCAAATACTTAACCACAACATAATACTGGCTTCTATTACACATACACACTTTGTACACTTACACCTCTTTTCCCTCCACATTCAGTGTTTTTTTCTTGAAAGGCACTCCGAATGTGTTGAAAAGCATTTTTCCTGTTTGCATGCTGGACCATATATATGTGAAGATGGTTGCAAAGATCCTATCATTGCATCTATGACTAAGATTTTTGGGGGTTCAATTCCTTTCCAAATTTGTGAGGGTACATTGTAGATGTTAGTTTTTTTGTTTTTTTTTATGTTTGAAGAGCATTATCTTTGATTTTTCTAGGCTGCAGTGGTGGTGGTGTTCAACTTTGCCATGGTGCTGCTCATCTTTCCCGCCATCCTCAGTATGGATCTGTATCGACGAGAAGACAGACGTTTTGACATTTTCTGCTGCTTCTACAGGTACACGCACACATACAAAGAATTTCTTTAATTTATGATCAAGGTTATCCCTTTCCCGTTGTTTCCTGTTATGTGTTTTCTTACCCCTCCTAGATCTCTGATCTAATGATAAATAATTAAAATACACCATTATCTCTGAGGTATCTTAAAGTTAATCTCCCACTCAGTCAAAATATAATTGCCGCTAAAGTTGACCCTTTCTGTCTGGCTGCCTGGTTGTTTCACGGTGTTTACCTGTCACAAGTCTTTATTAAAACTTTAGCAGTTCGCCTGCCGGCCTGGGCACGCTTGTTGGCTGAGCAATAGTGCAGACGTGTACACACGTTATTAAATTCCACTATTGGATCCTAGCTCTAATTTTTTTGCTGTTGGGAGAAAAAGATCAGAGATTAGAAATAACATACCTATATAAAATATTTCCAACCGATGTGATGCTTTTTTCAGACATACCCATGTGTTAAATTTCCCCTTTGCTTTCTCTCTCATATCTTTTCCGATATTTGTCACTACAGCCCATGTGCCAACCGCGTGATTCAGATCGAGCCTCAAGCGTACCTGGACGGGCCAGATGCCAGCCGCTACAGCCCTCCTCCATCATATCGCACCCCTCCTCCCTCGTATCACAGCCGCCCTCCTTCATATCACACGCCTCCCCCAAACTACAGCAGCCCTCCTCCCTCCTACAGGAGTCATGGCTTTGCCCAGCAGACCCAAATTACTATGCAGTCCACAGTGCAGCTCAGGACAGAATATGACCCCCGGACCCAAGCCTTCTACACAACAGCCGAGCCCAGATCCCAGATCTCTGTGCAGCCCATGAACCCGGCTCCGACCAGGGTCAACCCTAACAATGAGTATTACAGCAGCAACCCCTCTGCCAGCAGTGGCGGGAACAGCAGTGCCAGCAATCACGGCAATCTCAGCAACAACAATAACAGCAGCAGCAGCAGCAGAGGTAATGGGGAATCCCGAGGCTCCGCTACCTTCTCTCATCATTACCCCGCTCCTCCAGCTGCTGCCCCCACGTCCAATGCTTGCTCAGCTCCTCAGGGTGATGCAGCCTCATCAACTGTCCAGAGTACAGAGAACAGCAGCTCCACACGGGACCTGTTGTCCCAGATTGGAGAGGCCTCTCTGGGTCTGCAGTGCCTGGACCCCCCCTGCTCCCGCTGGACCCTGGCCTCTTTTGCTGAGAAACACTACGCTCCGTTTCTTCTGCAGCCCACCACCAAGGTGAGTTTAGATTCTCTGTGCGTTTTTGTAGAGCAAGCGACAGAGAAACTAGGAGATGGCTTCTTTGTGAGGTAGAGGTGCACTTGTGAGCTGACTCATTGTGGTGTTAATTTGAATGGGAAGGGTTAGTCACCAGAGCAAAAAAAAAAAAGTGGAAGGAGGAAATGTGGGGTGGAGGTTGTGGTCGTGTCCTATCTGAGTCATGCAAAAACACACACAGTCTGACCTCAGTCTTCTGGGTGGCCCGTCTTCTCAGAGCCTTCCAGGAGTGAAATCATTTGGTGGCCTTTACTTGACATCACAACGTGTTTTTTTCGATTTCAGTACACTGTCAGATTCTTCTTCGTTTTATCAGATTGCCTCATGCAGTCCCGCAGTCGCTTCATGCAACACCCAGTACTTAGTCTTGTTTGTTCCAGCCATTATTTATTTATTCATTCATTGTTTTGGCCCTCGTTCTGTTATGGAAGCTTCAACAGGCATTAATGCGCTTAAAATGGATGTAATGGTTGCTTTAGCACATAATAAGTGAATATTGCATCCGACCATAACATGCACCCATTAACTGCAGGATCTATCTGACATCATTTCGACTGTTTTTCCTTTAGAATTTGGTCCTAAAATCTGCCTGTGATTATGAACCAATCATGTTTCTGCTCTGTGATGATTCAGAATTTGCATTGTGATGGGATTTGATGATTCAGTTCATTCTTGCGATTCCAGGTGGTTGTGATCGTGCTGTTCCTCTGTCTGCTGGGAGTCAGCTTGTATGGGACCACCCAGGTGAGGGACGGTCTGGAGCTGACGGATATCGTACCCAGAGAGACCAGCGAGTATGACTTCCTCGGAGCCCAGTTCAAGTTCTTCTCCTTCTACAACATGTATGTGGTGACGCAGCGGGCAGATTACGCCCAGAAACAGCCGCTGCTGCACCAGCTTCACCAGAGGTTCCACACTGTCCGCTACGTACTGAAAGAGGACAACGGCCAGCTGCCCCGCATGTGGCTTCACTACTTTAGGGACTGGCTGCAAGGTAAGAACAACTCTCTACATCTGACCTAAATGGACTAAAGATAATGGGTATTTATTTCTCGGATATAATTTTTGCCTGTGTTTTGGCATGAATCTACGGGAAACAAGAAATTTAGAGAAAGGAAGGATTGTAAAAAGTTAGTGTTACATAGTGACAGATACAAATCAATTCTGTCTTTTGTAAGTGGAGCTAATGGAAGAGAATGAACTGGGAGGCAAAATGCAATATTTTATACTTGGCTTTAGGCAGTCTACAGAAGTGTTTGATTCTGGCATGACTGCACTTTTCTGCTGGACTGTTTCTTTCACCTCATTCTTTCTTTTTTTCCATAAGCTCAGGTACATACGTTATTTAGATCAAAACATTCTCAGCCTAATCTATTATTCTCAAGGCATTTTAAAGAAAAAAAATACGATCTCCACGGCGCACTCTCTGCGTCACGTCCCGCCTCTCGCGCACTGACAGCAGCCCCTCCCTCGTGTTTCCAACTGTGAGCACACATCTCCAGCAGAAAATCTCCCGCTGTGAAGTACATGTGTGAACAGCAACTGCAGAAAAAGCCAAGACCGACTTGTCCGCACATTCTGTCGAACATCTCTGGTATTCATGAAAACAGCTTGTCACTTGTGATTTAACTCAGCACTCAAAAATCATAGAACAACCCAAATCGCCACAAATAGAAGTGTATGCAGCCTTAAAGGGGAGATGTGATGCCGAATTCTTTTCCATCCCACTTAGATGAATCGCAGCTGAACAAGAGCATTGTTTTTCATATGTCAACCAAGTCCAAGAATCGCTTTACTCTCTGTAAGGAAATACACTGACTCGATCGTAACGCTAAAACACATTGTGAGAGTCTGTGGCTGGGAACCACACAGAGAGCGCGTCTGTGTGAGTGAGAGAGGGGAAAACTGTGTCTGATATTACTCTGCGCTGGTGGGACAAATTGGAGCCAGACAGGCCAAGGAACGAGACCCAAAACAACATCTCCCACAGACGGACCACAGCATGGGCCTTTGGGGGGGGGAGCAGGGAGGAGGGGAGTGATTCACATATGGATGGGGGAGAAGTATAGAAAAGAAGGCACATGTTACTAATATAGTCCCTAACGATTAGTTGGAATTAAAAGCAGCAGATTTCAGGCTTTTGAAGTCTTTCTTGGTGGTTAAAAAATGGAGTTATATGAAATCACTGACGCTTATTATGGGGTTAGGGTTAGGTTGCAGTGTTGTGTTATGCCCTGTTTTACTGTGGCGGGTTATTATGTGTACTGTTTTCCTATGAACTGTGCTTTGTAATTGCCTTGCAGAGGAAGAATGAAGATAACAGAGCATGCAGCCTTTTTTTAAATATCCACATCTCACAGATCTGCCTTTTTGCGGTTACCTACAGGACTCCAGCAGGCATTTGACAAAGACTGGGAGGCCGGCCGCATCACCCAAACCAGCTACAGGAACGGCTCCGACGATGGCGTCCTGGCGTATAAACTTTTAGTGCAAACAGGACGTAGGGAACGACCCATCAATTTTAACCAGGTATGCGCTGGCTTCAAACTCACATGAAGATTTTGTCCTGTTTTGTAATGTTTTGTGTGTTTGGACCTCAATCAGCCACACCCAGCTGTAACACACTGTCCATTCATACTTTTCTCTCTTTTTCTAAGTGTGTCTTCATCTTTTCTCTGATGATGAGTTTACCGAGCCCAGGAATTTAAAGCTCTCACTGGAGCCTCAGCCCGCCTCTGAAAAACCTATTAACTCTGCACTTAAACCATTTGTCAGTTTGTGTGTGTGTGTGCATGTGTAAGAGATTCCCCAACAGTGAGCCGTTACTTGAAAAGGTGCTGCCTGGGTTGTTTGCTCGCTGTGGCTTGGAAGTCTGCACACACTAGTTTGATAGTTGCTTCAGTCTAGTTTAGCGTCCATATTTCATCAGCAGCGCTGGCAGGGGCTGCACAAATTCATTACACCGTGTATCTACAATCTTCTGCCGGCATAAAAATTGGTCGGGCTGTTGAAAATTTGCACTTCAGTTTAAAGTAAGACGGAAAAAATAATTGCATGCCAGAAAATTATGTAACAAAGGGATGTTATCTTAATCATCTTACAATTTCCAGTTCAGCTGCTGAAGTGAGCCTTGTCTCCAGTCTGGCACCGTGGACCATTTTGATATCCAACACAGACTCGAGTCAACCGAGCGAGTGGCATGCATCGCAGAAGGAGGTCCTGAGAGGAAATCTGTAGGAGATCAAATCAAGACTCTTATATATCAGCAGAAAGATGCCAACATGCTGATGACTGAGATAGAGCAGAGGAGGGAAGCAGAAGGAAATGAGAGACGAGACGGAATTTGCAGAGAGAGGAGAGTGTGCTCTGTTTCAGCACAGAACTGCATGTTTTGTTTTTATTTTAGTGCGGTACCATCTCCAAAGACACAACACGTGGAGATGCATGGCTGCATTCTTTGGCAGGAAAAAGGGAAAACAGACGATGGGAAACTGAAGAAAAACAAAATTCTTGGCATAGATTTTATTTGCGCACATTTTAAGTGCAAAATAGTGCCTTTTAAACTGAAGTGCAGGTTACATTTTCATTAAATGTGATCTGCTCTGCTGTATCTTCACTTAATGGTTTATCTGTAAACATTTACAAGTGTCTACAGACGAGGCAGAAAGCTGTCCCAGCCCTTTTTTCATCTTCTGTTTGTTTTGACTGTTTCTCTTACCCAGTTCCAATGGCAAACTGCTCTTCCCAATCTTTTTGTATAGCTGATAGGAAGCAGAGGCAGGCCTTGTGTGCGGCCTGGTGACATCACTTCCCTTGCCTGTGAGGGAAGTGTATTCGCCGTGAGTTGTAGGGGCCGCCAGCAGAGCTGCCTGGGCTTCCCGTGACAGCTTGAAGACATACAGTTGTTGCGTATCCCGCTGTTAAATTCAATCCAGATCCTCTGGAATCCAGCGCTCGCTCTTGCTCCTTCTCCCTCTCTCTCTGACTCTCCCTCACTAACTCCTGCCCTGTGTGCGCTGCTGCTGCTGCTGCTGCTGCTGCTGCTGCTGTGTCCTCTTTCATTGAAAGGGGCTGAAACACGTGGTTTCGTTGAGCCAGCTCTGTGTGCGCATTTTGTTTTGTTTTGATTGTGTGTTCTGCTGTTGCAGTAGCTGTTTTTCTGTCTCAAAATGAGGACCAGATCTTTTATTGACCCAGGCAAATTGCAAAGCAAGATGTTATGTTTTGATATGCCACTCTATGGGTCTGTGCAGAGGAGATCTGCGTTTAATCTGTCCCAACTAACATATCTGTGTGCCTGGTGGCTATTCGTTCCTTCTGTGTCTGGTTTGCAAATAACGCAGTGGAAAGGTGAAGTTGTGGTGACTGAATACAGGGGGAGGCTGAAAGGCCATGCTAACGCTATCAAGAACTCTTTCTTACTCGGCCCGGGTGGGTCTGTGGCGCCAGGCATTCTGGGTACCTGCAGAGGTCAGGAAAAGCAAGTGTGAGCAACATTTGTACAGATGTTGTGTTATTTTTATAGCTCTACTCCATTTGCTGGGTGGCATTTCCTTCAGTGTTAACAACCAGGTTAACTGCACACAGACGCGCCCAGGGACTCCAGCCAAATTTTTTATTATTACGCTGACTCTAGCCATTTTTCTTTCACCAACCCCCCCACTCCCAAACAGCAAAAAAGAAAAAAAAAACTTCTCCTTTCTTCATAACCCCACGAGTCCAGCTTCAGCCCTGAAAGCTCACCCTGCCTCTGTGTGAGAGAGATTTACGGTTTGTAGAAGGGAGAGTAGCAGAGCAATACAGTAATGGTTTTACCTCGCAGAAGATAGCACCACTTCGCTTTCACATAGGACGACTACAGCAGTATTCCTGGGTAAGACGGATATTCATGTTCTGGCTGCAGCCATTGAATTGAATATAATTTGAAATGGTCTTGTCATATGTTTAATCTGTAAGAGACAAATCCCAGGAGCTACAGCTCTCTGCTAATAGAAACTTACATCTTACACGCCCTTTCCAGTTCAAATCTCACCACATAGCCCTATTCTCTGGTGCGACCAGAAAGGTTGCTGCTAGATAAACACCAGATTTAATCATCCTTTATGTTTTGAATTTATTCATACAAATGTATTTAAGCGTGTGTGGGCTCGGCTCCAAAGCCATCAGCAGCTTCTTGACAGCAGAGGGCTGCAGGGCTTCTTTTGGAAATGTATTCAGAGCGGTGGCGGTGTTGGGCCCGGGGTAGGCCAGTCAGTATCCCCTGTATGTAAAGGGAGAAGCTGATTCAACATTTCCTATGTTTTAATTTGGCATGATAATTCTGGGAAGCTGCGATCAGGAGTACGGGAAATTACAGAAAGGCAACCAGTGTTTGACGTGTTGATTTTTCTTTGGTCGGAAAGAGACAGAGAGGGGCTAACATTTGACTGAGTTTTCTAAAAGGTGCTCGGTTTTTCTTGCGCTCATGCCTGTGTATAAAGAATCATTTCTGTGGTCAACTCACCTGTAGAATGTTATTGGTCAAGCAGGGCTTATTTCCACAATGTCTTTTCATTTCTAGTACTTAACAGCTGCCAACACCACAATCCTGTATTTTTTGTTTTGTTTTACCTCAATCCTAATTTTGAGGATTTTTTCCATTTCAAACATTTCAGCCTAACATAAATGTGCCACAGCAGTGATTTTAACTGTCTGTGTTATTGATTGTCATGTCTGATTAATCACTCATGTGGCTTTTGCAGCTGACTCGGCAGAGGCTTGTGGATGCAGATGGGATCATCAACCCTGGGGCTTTTTACATCTACCTAACGGCCTGGGTTAGCAATGATCCAGTAGCATACGCCGCCTCGCAGGCCAACATCCGTCCACACCCCCCTGAGTGGCTCCACGACCGCACCGACTCCATGCCTGAGACACGCCTAAGCAGTAAGTTGGAAGACGGGCTCATATCATTGTAAGAGGGCCAAGATGGAGTCTCATCCATACAAGGCTTAGATTTGCAGTAATGAGGCTGTTTGCTTCAAGAAATTCAGCAAAATGAGAAAAGTTACAGCTCATACTTGAGCAAAGTTTTTAGCCCAAACTTGTGGTTAACTTTTGCGCAGCTCACTGGTCTCAGCTTTGCGCTTTGTAAAAAGATTCTGTAAGGAGTTATCGCCCCCCCCCAAAACATAACACACACCCTATTCTCATTATTTTACCACAAACACACTCTGTAAGTCACATTAAATGCTGTTGTTTAAGTTTGTGATTTGGTGCAAGTCAGCAGGGTCTCCACAGGAGAGGAAAATTATTGGATGACGAAGAGAAACTGGGTTTGAGTGGGATGAACAATTGGATAACAAGCAGGAAGTCCATGACGGGGGGGTGGGGGGTGGCGGTGGGTTATTGGATAAGCAGCATGAAGTACCTCGGTGTGTGGGAGTCCCCCCGGAGCAGATGTATGTTTCCTAGAAGCCAACTGGAATTTATTGTTGGGATTATAATTGGCCATACCATGTGAGCAACTGCTGTTTAACTTCGTTACAGCAACATACATACCGCACAGCAAAACCGCCGTCAATAAATATGATTTTATGGGGAAAAAGAAGAGACTGTATGCATGTCTGAGGGTAGGTATCTGTGGAGATGCTGAGTAATCCTGTGACGCTTAAAAAAATTCTGAATGAAAACCCTGTTTGTCAGCACCGAGCATGACTTCACCGCAGAGTGACAGGCAGGTATACGTGTTTATGCATCTACATTATGCTTTATGTGGTGGTGCTAAGTTTAGGGTGTGGTAATGGCAGTGATTCTGACATTGTAATTACCGTGAATCAACGTTACCTCTGACAGTCTGCTGTGTCTGGAACTGATAGGCCCTCATTAGCCAGTCTTGGTCACAGACTGGCGAAGTTGGAGTGAATGGAGCTCTGTTCCATGTTCATCCCCCACCCCCATGACACAGACACACACACACACATGCACAGATGTATATTCTCCTGGAACAAGCCTGGATTAGGGAGGGAAATATTGGTGGATTGGTTGAAATTTCAGCTCGCCAGTCTGTGTGGCCCAAAGTGAAAGTCCAGATCAACTGCTATGTTTGTTCATAGATATTCTTACTTTGAATGAATCCCCCTTACTTTCCTATCATTTTTATCTAGTTCCTGCTGCTGAGCCCATCGAATACGCACAGTTCCCCTTCTACCTCAACGGGCTCCGGGAGACGCCACAGTTCGTGGAGGCCATCGAGAGCGTGCGGGCTATCTGCAGCAACTACAGCCGGCAGGGTCTTCCCTCCTACCCCAACGGCTACCCTTTCCTGTTCTGGGAGCAGTACGTTAGTCTGCGCCACTGGCTTCTGCTGTCCATCAGTGTTGTGCTCGCCTGCACCTTTCTGGTCTGCGCTCTTTTTCTGCTCAACCCATGGACAGCTGGCATTATAGTAAGTGTTGAAAACAGTAAGGGTTAATAAGGCAACATCCTATTTTATTTTTGCCGTTTTTTAAGTAATGGATTGTGCTACAAACCTGTCTTCTATTTGACCTTAATAGAAAAGAAATGACTGAGTTAATAAAAAATATACATTTCTTACACTCTTTGCATTACATCTGGTTTTATGTGGTCCACAACACACGTTAAAGGGAGAGTCTTGGAAAGCAAGGGCTGCTGTGTGTTATTCAAGCCCCAGTCACCAAGTGTTTATCTTGTGCTGTTTTGTCAAGGCCAGTCTGTTTAGTCTAGTCCAACACTCCCAGACATCAGTGCTGAAATAAACGGGGAGAGGACACAAAGCTGCTGCAGCGAGCAGCTCCTACACCAAACCTATAAAAGTCAGGATAAGTTTCAATCCTCCGCTCTCGTCCTCTCCTGTTCCCCTCACACGAGGAGTTTCCAAGGATACAAGCAAGCACACGTTCGCATGCACACATGACGGCTTGTATATACTTGCTCACAGATTGCATGAACGTGTAAACATACAAGTGCATAATTCATGCGGAAGCGCATACACGGAGCTTTCTGGCTTTCCTCTTGGGTGGGTTATATTTTTTAACAGGCAGTGGACAGGCCACCTGAGTCCTTAAAACAAGGGAGGAGGGGAGTTCATGTTCATGCTTCAGGCTTTTTGCTTACAAGATCAAAAGGCCAGTTATGGAGAGGCATCAAGGATCAGAGTCCAGCCACTCCAAGGACAACACACCTTTCAGGCTATTTTCACTGAAAACCACCGTCACCAAGTAGATGGAGGCTTTTTTTTTTTTAAAAAGAAAAGTTTAGACTTATTTACTTTGTTTCTAATCCACTTGATAGTTGTTGCTACTAAAGTTAAGCAAGATGGGCTACAACTACATACTTTCATTTAACATTTCATATAGAAAATCTAAAACTTTTAACAAACAAACCCAAATGAATGCAAAAAAAAAAGCTTCGCCTTAGTTTCCCATCATGTGATCAGATCAAATTTTATCTCAGTACGCCTGCCAGATATGATCTGATTACCCATAAGGTACTTGAGAGTAAAGCGTAGAGAGTGTCACACTCAAATACCCCTTGTGGATACACATACATCTACATAAACACAGACACACACAACTGCCTCCTCTGCCCACATCAGGCCTCTTCAAAGGATTTGGGCCCCATGTAACCTGACACCTGTCAGCTGATAATGGTATTTACTCTCAGCTCCTGTCCTGCTCTGTTCTGGAGTTACCTCACAATCTCATTCACACACAAACTCGCACTTATTTCACCCACATGACTGCTTACTCCTGGATACATCCATTAGACAGAGATCCATTTTATTTTCAGGTTATTTGGGGAAATTGTGTATAACCCAAACCTGTTTTCTCTTCCTACATGTATGATTGCTTGTAGAACTGCCTTTTGAAATGCAGCCACCTTCCTTTCTGACGGAAACTCCTTCCTCCTCAGGTGTTGGTGCTCTCTCTCATGACTGTGGAGCTGTTTGGCTTCATGGGGCTGATGGGAATCAAGCTGAGTGCTGTCCCCGTCGTCATTCTCATCGCCTCTGTGGGGATTGGAGTGGAGTTCACCGTCCATGTGGCTCTGGTAAGTGTAGAAAAAAATAGGAATTATTAAATTATACTTGGTGTGCTCTTTTTTTATAATCTGTAATGCATTAGGAAATGCTTCAAAAGTGTGAATAATCTCAAGGATAATAGTTTGGGTTTTTGAATAAATTATGTCCTTTGAGTGAGATTTCAAGTGTTTTCATGTGTGTGTGTGTGTGTGTGTATTTGTGTGTTATAGGCATTCCTGACAGCCATAGGGGATCGTCACAAGCGGGCAGTGCTGGCGTTGGAGCACATGTTTGCTCCGGTGCTTGATGGAGCCTTTTCCACTTTATTAGGAGTCCTAATGCTCGCTGGCTCTGAGTTTGACTTTATTGTCAGGTGAGTGAAAATCAAGCTTTGGCATTGAGTCACAGGATTGCACTTACAGAGTTATTATATTGCACCTATGTGGCGTCCATCGTTCTTCCAGACCAAGCCTCGACCCGTATGTCACAGGACACCGGTCATGCATGAAGGCCTCTCTCTTCCTCTGTTTCCTCTATCCATCTCTTTGTATTCCACCCGCATCTCCGCTGCTTCCCCCCTCTATGTAAACCCCAATCCTTTCCCCGGCTTGACATACCTGTTTTTATTTGCATTTCTGGAAAGTTATCTTCAGAAAGCTTCATGAAAAGAGGTTTTACCTTTCGCCCATCCTTCTCTCTGCTCATGCCTTTCCTTTCATCCCGTCTGCCTTCCTCTTAATGTCTCTCATGCCTGACAGTTTAGAGAAAACCAGGGGAGAGGAAAAGGGGTTCAAGGTCAGGAGAAGTGGGAGGAGGAAGAGGGCTTGGAGGGAGTTAACAGAGAAGCGAAGGGAAGTAAAGAGCGAGGGAGTGAAGGGGGAAAAAAGCAGGAAAATCCTCTGGCTTTTGTAATCTCTTTCAACTAGTTTAACTGCCCTCACCTGACATTTATAGGCATGGGAAGGAGTAACGGGGTGGGGGGCCAGAGAGCAGTTGTGGAACGACAAGAGAAGTGGAAATTAAAACCGACACGCTGCGGAGGCTGTGTTGGTGGCTCTGCTCCTCAGTTTGTAACAATGCATGGGACGAAAATGAATCATTTTACACATTTACATCCTTCAGTGACTATGAAGCATTTCCACTGTGTTCATTTCTCGGTTGCAGTTAAGCTGCATCATTTGCTTGTCCTGCTTCTTTAAGAGCTAAAAGGTCTGAGCTCCATACCAGCTGCAGTCACACATACTACCATGTGCACATGCCTGTTCTCCTATATGTACCGTCAGACAATTACACACAGTCTCCCACATATGGACATGCACTCACCAACCTGCACCTTGACCCTGTAATCATTGGGGTCAATGATGGCATGCTTGTGAGAGCACACACATGCACACACTCAAGAAGTATCCTACAAACACCCAAACTGTAGAGGCCTACAGAGCTTCTCTCCTCACCTCCAGTGGTGTGCTGTACTCTGCTTTCTGGCTCAGTCTGGGGCCTCCATTTTAAAGGTTCTGCTGTTGTCTGAGCAAACAAAGCAGCGCCCCAAGACGGCGCAATAACAACAGGCCCGGCTCGTATTTTTCTGCTTTGCCTCGAAAGAAATGTTTCCCCGACTTTCACCGTCAGCCCTGTGAATGTTTTCACTCTAAACAGCCCGGCGGGGCACTCGGCCTGGTATGTGGCCTGCACGCGTGCATGTGTACAGTACATGTGTGTCCGTATGTCTGTCCAGGGGTGACATAGTGTTTAGGCGATGCTAGTGTGCAAGAAAGGGCTGACCAGGGCTATGAAACCATTTTTAGATTGATTTACAGAAAGGGTTATGATGATTTACAAAAAGTAGATGGCGGATGAGTGGGCTTTAAAAACCTTTTTAAAAAATGTTTCTGTGGTAAGCTCGACCAGAGAGCAACCGTGAGCCAGTCAGATTTTTTTTCTGTTACACTTCAAGGTTTTTAAAAGTTTCTGTGCACCAAGTACAATTTGCCCTTTGGTATATTTATATATTTAAGTTTTTGGCTTTTTTTCTGAAATCCTGGAATTGATTCATCATGTCGCTGTCCATAAATCTGTCAACTGCTTTGCCAGCTTAACACAACAACCCACACAATCTGGTCCTTTTTAAAGTGTTGTCAACAACAAAATTCCTCATGGTGATGTCAGTGTTTAGCCAAGTTACTACTGTTTGCAATGATTCTTCTCATCAAGTCTTTTTCTGAGCCAAATTTATTAGATTCATATCAGGTCTGTGGTTTGAAAAGCAATGTGTGGTATACTTTCTATTTAGGCTGAAGTAAAACCTCATACTAACTTTAACTGTAAGTAAAACCGTATATCAGAGATGGATGTTGCCATTATGTCACAGCCAGATGTGACATGCAAGAGTTGGCTCTGAGAACCTGAGGACCCTACAGTATGTGCTGCCCGGCTAAATACTGGAGCTATCTTAAAAACTCATTTCTTGATCACTCACATGTATGAAAGGAAAGATGACAACAGACCCCAGGTTAAAAAAAAAGCGAAATTCTAAAGGTTTAGACATAGAAATTGATGCAGTGATGATGTTACAATGCAGCTGAAGCAAGTGTCAGTACAGGTGGAGGTCCACAGCCTTTAATTTCCATCCCAGTCAGTCTCTTTTCCAGTGTTTCAGAACTTCTCTTTTCCTTGGTACAGTAGGTGGATTGGGTCTTCTACAATTCCTACCATTTTAGTTAAGCTCGCATATCAAAAGGGTTGTGAGTCTAAATTTAGCTCCTCAGTTCATCCGCATTTACACCCACAGCACTCGCAAACACGAGAGAAAGAGCGAAGCGAAAGGGTTAATGGTTCACGTAGGTGTTCCTGATAACCTGAGAGCTTTCGCTGGGCAGAAGCGACGGGGAGGAGAGCCCTCCAGTAATGAAGGAGACCGCACTGGAGAGAGGGAGAGATTTAGAGTGGAGATTGGGGGGTCTTACCTGATACGTTGGCGATTTAATTAGACGGAGGAGATTGTGGAGTGGCCGGGAATTTCACAGGAGCTTAGCTGGAAGGAAGGGAGAGAAAAGCGAGGCGGAGAAGATAGAGAAAGAAATAAAAGAGAGAGAAAGAGAGGGAGAGGGGCCAGGGAGAGGTGGTGCACTGAGGGTCCCCTTCTCTTCTTCCTAGACTAAATTGTTTAAATTCTATACCCTTCAGTTCATTTGTTTGCCTCTCGCTCTTTCTTCTTTTTTTTTTTCCAGAGAGGAGAGAGAGAGAGGCCCCTATCCTCTTATGCCCCCCCACCCTACCCAATAACCCCCAGTGTCCCACTCTTTACCCCCCCCCCTCTCTCCACATTCCTCTCTGCTTTGTTTTCCCCATGTTTGCTTATACACCACACACCCAAGAGAGAGTACCCACCCCCCAATACCCCCCACCCCCCTCTTTTTTTC
>JAVQJG010188602.1:0-11446 GCA_036024015.1 Craterocephalus amniculus | reverse complement strand
AACTACAATTAAAATGTTTGATCCGCCAAGGTGGCTAGTTGGAGTGGCTGTGTTACCCGCCACGGCCAAAATTCACCCGCATTTGGCGGGTTGGCGGGTGTTAATGTCAAGCCCTGCTTATAACCATGTCCATGGTCTTGGTTTCATTTATGGCCATAGATAAGTATAGAGTCCAAGGCCTTCTGAGTCAGGTAACTCAGTGAATGTCACATTGTCTGTGAAAAGGAGGGAAGACTTGAGTCTAGGCTGTTAATACAGATCAGAAAGATTAGTTGTGTTAAAATCGCACCCTGAGGTACACCAACTTAAATTGGACAATATACAGGAGCCTGGCTGCACCCTTCTTGGCCAGGGAAGCTAAATAAATGAAAGTAAAAGTGGGAAACAATGGAATCCATCAATTTAGCAGATTTCATTTTCATTCCAGCCGTCAACGTTATGGTTTCTGCTAGTCAAAGTCTGTGAAAAAAACAAGACCTCCTGTCTATGAAAACTGGTACACACCCTGAACAGAATTAATTGCATTCAGTAAATGAAGTGCAATCTATTTGCTTTACTTCCAAATATGTGAAGAAAATCCTATTTGAACTTAATTTATTGTGTAATTTACATGTTACCACTGTGGAATGGAGCAATCAACCCTTTTTCTATTGATTGTGCACTTTTAGAGTAAGTTATGAACGTTTTGGTTAGGGAATTCAAATTTCCTGCACAGACCTTTGGTGCTTGTTTTGCTCCCAGAGCAGGAAATTGAAATTGGGTTGGTATAATTCTGTTTTACTGGGTAACACCTCTGATAAATTGCTGCTAATACATTCTTTTATACCTAATTTTGTAAACAAAAAACGTGTGTTGGGGAGATAAATTCGTTCTTGTTGCTCAGCTTCAGCAAACGGCTCTTGCATGCATTATCAGAAGTTTTAACAGTATGAATCAGTAAAAGGAGAGTCACACCAGAAAGTGTCACAGCGAGTTACATCTTCATGTCTTTGTAACATAGGTGGTGCTAGAGGCAGGATGACGAAGGGCCAACCAGCGGACTACTTCAGCTGGTGACTTAATGGGTGACATGTTAGTAGTCAGTCACAATAGCTCTCCGGGCTTCTTTTTTATTTTTTCAAGTTGGTGCAGTTTATTCATCTTTGGAATATATATTCTTTATTCTGCTCAACAATTGGCAAAGAGCAGCTTTTGCAAGTTGTTTACCAGCTGGAATGAGATTGAAGAGTGCTGAAGGGGCCGGGCTACCTGTGAAAATAAATTAGTTATCACTGCACATTGTGCTCATTATAATTTTTAATTATAAATTAATTTAGGCTTGAGAGAGCAGCTTCTCCTGGAATAGGCCGAGATATTCTTGTGATGGTGAGGAGACAGTTTCCCTCTTTGAAGTCCTAACACGACATACAAAACAACAACCAGCAGTCTGAAATTAAAATATCTTGACAGCTGTGATGGAGCTCATAACTCAACCTGAAAATGGCAACCGTGCAACAATTGCAGATGTATGCAGCACTGACACCAGGAATAGGTCGGCGATGGATTACTGTGGCAGGCCCCATTTATCAAGTGAACTTTGAATTTATCAGAGGACTCTACTTTTATTCTAATCTCCTAGAAATACACCACAAAAGTAAAAAAAGTTTGGGTAATATGGAGGGAAAACTATTTCACAGATTTATGAAACAAATAGACAAAAGTGTTAATCTAATAGTCATTTGCTAGCTTTCTCTGTTAGCAAATGTTGCTAAAAGATGTTGCTAAAAGATGTCTCAACCATGTCTGCTCTTTGTAAAAATTAAATATTATAACATTATTTCAGCCAATATTCGACTTGATTGTCAATGTTTGACTACAAAGCTTGCAGTTTGTCAGCTTGTTTGCTACTTCTGTTTTAAATTAAACTTCCTGGCACAATTATTGTAATGTAATTGACAATAAACAATGTTATTATTCTTTGTAATTAGAATATAACCTACTGCATGCAATCAAGAAGGGAGAAAAGGTTCACATATTTATCAAATTGAGAAAAAATGTTCTGCTACAGTTAGCCAGTGTTTTTTCTAGCTTTCTTTGTAAGCTAATGTAGCTAAAATGTCATCAAAGGATGTCTGAACTCTGCTTTTCATATATTTACAAATATATATATATATATATATTTGTAAATATATAAACAATTTTTAATTATTTTAAAGTCAATGTTTAAATATTTTTACTTAATCGCGTTCAAAACATTTCAATCAGTTTAACTATAAAGCTAGCAGTTTGTTAGCTTCTGTTTTAAATCAAACGTCCTCTCCTCGAAATACACGACAAAGTTAAAACATATCGACCAAGGGAGGCAAATTGAGGAGGGAAAATAATTTTCACACATTTTTCTGACAAAACAAATGGATAAAAGTGTTCAGCTAACACTTTGATAGCTTGTGATTGTTAGCTTGCTTATTGGACAATTGTACAGAAGATACTCCAGGTCTTCATTATTAACCTCTCTGCAGGCAATTTCTTTTCAACAAAGCATACAAGTTGCAATTGTATGAGTTAAAGTTGATTTAAGATGATTCTTTTTAATTTATATATTTTTCTATTTGATGTTTCCCTCTGGATTTGTCATTATTTTACCCTCATATATGTTTGAAAACTAAATAAACAGTAATAAAAGTTGATTTAAGACAAACTTAACAGATTTTTTTTCTTTTGCTTTGTGGTGTAACCACGCCTTTGATGTAATATCTTGCGTTTTTAGTATTGACCCTGTGCACAGAACTTAAAAAAAACCCATTCAATTCTTTGATGAGAGTTTTATGAATTGAAAAGGTAAGCAGTCTGGTCCTGCTGATGATTAATTAGGGAGTATGAAACAGATAGGTCTTCTAGCTCTGCAAGGGTCAAACCAAAAGATGATGAAGTTGGGTAAAAAAGTAGACACTATGTCATTAGCTGAGATACTGTGGATCATGTAGCTGCCATCACTTCAAATGAATCTAATTGTTCTTTGCTCCCAAATTTCTACTGAGACGGGAGGAAGTGCAAAGCTCATGGAAAAGGTCAGCAGAGAAACAATTAGATGGACTGCTCGGTGTGAGGATATCCATCCATCCGCCGGCAGTGCACGCCCCCCCTGGAGTAATAAAATTTGAAACGATTCCTCAAGTAGATGGATATGCATTCAAGGACAAGCTGTTAGAGCTTCTTTGAGCCGATTCTCCTGGGATTTTTGTCTATAAGCAACTTTGGATTCTGCAGGATGGCACAATTACCCCCTTAAGGAAAGATTTTTTTACAGTCTTGCTGCATACATAAGTTGGTCCGCATGCAATATGATGTTTAATAGCTGAGATTCTTGAAAGGTGGTTAGCTGCAAAGCATTTTCTTGTACTATAACCACAATGGCACCAGAAATAGCCAAAACAAAAACCACACTATTCAGGCCTCATTAGAAAAATGTTTACTGGTCATGCACCGATTGACATTTTCCCAAGATAATAGTCTATTTTCATTTACAAGGGTCTAAAAAACCCAATTTGTAAAGTCTTTTGCTGCAGCGTTGATTTGCAGCCAGCCGCTCTGCCTCGTCTTTCATAATTATCTCTTATTAGTCATGTTCGCATGGAAAAAGCCCAACATTACAGTCATTTTAGCATCGAACCAGGTGACTGATGCCTAACACGAGCTCCGATTTCCCTGCTCCGATTAAGATGGTGCAAATTGAAGGGATACTACGCAACTTTTGGCCACTAGGGGCGCTAAACCTATAACTTCCAACATGCCACACAAAACTGTCGCAAAATTAACCAGTTTCTCTCTTTCAGGCCTCCTTAAACACCGTTTTAACTTTCTTACTTTGTTCAGCCATGACAAGCTTTAGATGGAAGAGCAGGAAAAAGTAGCAAGAAGCAGAGTCCTTGTGTTTATAGAGGTGGAGCTTAAAGCAAAGCGCTGCAGGTCACATGATCGATGAGAGACGGATCCGCTCCTGTAAAGTTAAAATGTGTGGTTTCTGAAGAGGGCAGCCCCTTCTGAGCACCGAAACATTAAAAAACCCATATTTAATCAGAAAACCCATCCATTATTACTCACATTAGACTGATGTTTGGGTCAGTAGTTACACACTGCCCCTTTAAATGAATATTCTCAAGTCCTACACAATTCTGTCAATCCGAGCATATCTAAATCCTTGTAAGCATTGTCTCCTACAGAACTCTCTGTTTGCTTGGGTTATGCTAATAGAGAGGCAGGATTACCCAGAAGGGGAACGGGTTCAAATGGAGAAAGTGAGTGTAGTGAAAACTTGTAAATCTGTCTTCTTGACAGACTTTTGTGTTCGAACACTGAAGAATTCTCCCTTTTTCCCCTGGCTGTCTGTCAAGCTCTTAAGCTTCCCTCGGAAAGACAACGCAGTGGAAGACTTAATTAGCCGGCTTGGTGAGGGGGAGGTTGAGCAAGGAGCAGGAAGAAGGTCGATGCTGAAATGTCAAGAGTGTCTGTGTCACGGAGTATGAGTTAACTTCATCGCTGCAAATTATCTTTGAAATTATATCAGGAGACAACAACTCCTGCACATTTTACTAGATGAAAATGAGACAGTTAAGCATGCAGATTTAGGCCAAAATAACAGACAATGAGCCAACATAAGAGGCATCAAATGGCCAATGACTTGAGAATTGAATTTTTATTAAATGCATCATGTGTCTGTAGGATATATTAGTATTTTATGCATTTTTTGTAAAAAGTACGCACATCTCTACGGGTCAGTCATTTCCACTGCACTCTGCAAAATCCACCTAGGATATGTTTTTTTACCTGCAACCACAGGAAGCGTCATGTGACGGGACAGCACATGGCAGCAGGGGAGGGTTTGCTTCATGCACGGGAGCAAAACAAACAAAAACCTCAGGGTAAATCTTTGCAAGCAAGAGTCGTCAATTCAAAACAGTTTGTATTTCCTCTGATTATACAAACGCTTTGTTAAGCAAATCTGTTCGTCTTACGTCTTTTCCATCACGCAGTGTTATCTGTATCATCTAAAAATGCTTAGATTAAACATACTGTACATTTGGTGAAATTTGAAAAAGTTGGTTGTGTTTGGAATTTTGTTGCATTAGACCTTTTTGTGGTGTGATGGAAAAGATACTTCCTTCTAAAATAACTTGGAAAATGTTCCTACACATAATGATGTAAAATCTTTCTAAACATTTATAAAAATAAAAAGTTGGAGGAAGAGTTTGTTGGATTCCAAGCTGTTTTCTGTCCACAATTTGATAGTAAAGGTTCCTCACAGTAATTGTAGGTATATGTGAGGATTCTTCTCAAAGATCTTGAAAACTCACATTTTCTTTCTTTATGATAGAGGCCTGAGATGTAATGCCTTTTTTAATCCTCAGTTTGAATATTTAATCCATTTTGTTCAATCAGTCATTCAGTCAAAGTTTATTTTTATAGCACTTTACACAAGAGATGATCCTGACTAAAGTGCTGTATATTGAACACAACTCGCAGATAAAATCAGAAGTAATACAACACTGTGGCAAAACTTTGTTAAAGGGAGAGAAAAAAAAAAGTAAAATAAAAGGTGCCCATTATTCCCAATCACGAATGACCTGCTGTCAACTAACCTGAAAGTTTCTCCGGCTGTTTATCTTTCATACTTTCTCCTTTTCCAACCTTTTGTTGCCTCTGCTCCAACTTTTTTCAGACCTGTTGCCAACATCACATTTAAGCTAATATTCCCATCTTGGAAAAATGTTCTCTTATGTTTTAAAAGTCAATGTACGTTTTTTAAAAAAGGTTTTACATCCAAGCTAGCGGGTTATAAATATGAGTGGGCATTGGGCTTGAACTGGGCCAATCCTGCAGGGATGTTGTGGGCTAAGTGGGCAAAGCATGAGCAGATTTAAAACCCAATCCAAGAAAAACTGGGGATAAAAGTCACATTTTATTTGTCCCTTTAAAAAAATGTTAAAATAAAATTTTTTTTGGAGGTTTTATCTACCATTTTTTACTGTGTGACATGTAGTCATGTTGATGAGTTTTTACCATAAAATGATGCAAAATGTCTCAGAAACTGCATCAAATATAATACTTTTGGCTTCATAGGGTTAAACAGCTGAAACACACTTTATACTTGACACTTATTTTAGGTTTAGGATTGTGAAAGACCAGATCAGGGATGATGAGTCTGGTTTTAGGAAGAGGGATTATCAGGATGTAAAGGGTTAAAGTTAAAAATGACTAAAGGCTACTGCGCTGACATGGCTGAACCTGCTCTGGCGTCTCTATTTTCATGATGCTGCAGCTTCTCACTCAAACTGTGTGTGGGCAGAAATGTGGATTAAACCAGCCAAATGTGAAAAACTGTGAATAGGAATGACGACATCTTCTGCCTTTGGAACAGGTAAAGTGATGCAAACGTAAAAAGCGGACAGCAGGTGTGGGACGTCTTTATTTGATGATTAATATAAAGGTGTTGGCGTCACGTTCTATTTCCGTTCTGAGGCAAAACAAGCAAACACACCCTCCTCTCTTGTTTGCCGTTTATGCTTCTTATACGCTCCGTTTCCAACAAAGCTCTGCTGAAGACATTTTGCACGTTATCAATCGGCCAGCTGATTGAAGCCTCTGAAGTCTTTCCTTTAAACGAGAAGTGAAAGAAAGGCGCTGTGCGTTCAGGACAGCATTAGAATATCAGAGAGGCGAGGAAGACGGTCTCTTCCTCTGCTGCTGCTTTCATGTGCTGACTGATGTATGCCGCCGCTCACAGCCTTGGTTAGGAAGAGCTTCCTCTGATTTCAGCCAATCAAAAGGGAGAGCTGGCTGCAGATGGATGGGATTTATCATGATCAAAGCGGGATCTGAAACTGCAGCTTTTAGCATTACATGCACTTTTTGGGTGTGTGCTCTAGTCGGGGAGCTCGGTGTTCAGATAAAGCCTTTTCAGGCTGATTCTGAGCAGACCGAAGGAGGCTGTACACATTCGCCACAGTGCAACAGAAACATTCATCCGTCAACACTTTTCCCTGGATGTGTCATCAGTCCCGGCACTTCAGGGAGCTGCAATTATTATCCTGCCCAGAAAATGCCACATGCTGCACATAATGTCTGATAAGAACAAATTATGGCCGTTTTTCTCTCTTTTCCAACGTTTTCCTCCAGAACTGCCAGATCTTGGTGTCATACAGCAGATAAACATTCCTCAGAGGTTCTGCTTTATGTTGACATGACAGCATCAAGCAGTTGCTGCACATCCATGGTGAGAATCTCCCGTTCCACCGCATCCCAGAGAGGTGGAACACTGGGTTGTAGGGATGTGAATCTTACTGCAACTCACAAGGCCACTAGGCGTCCTAAACCTGTAATTTCCGCCATAATTAAACTTTTGACCAAAATTACAGCCAAATATGAGAATTAATGGATAATTTCTAGGGTCAGTTGAGTTTTTGACACCTGTCGATGTTCTAAGGGGTTCGTTCACTTCAGACACCAGGCATGTAACTTTACAGGAGTGAATCTGTCTCTTTGTTCTTCAGCTGTAAGAGGTCAGCTTTACTACCACAGATCCAAACTTCTCCCTCTGCCGTTCCACTGTGAATGATAAAGCCGATGTGGGCCGTTTGTCGGCATGAACGTTCAAAGCTAACGCCGCCCCGGCTGCACAGAGCGATGTGTGAAAGAACGATTGCAAAGGGAAGTAAAGAAGCAGCAGTTTCTATTATTTATGCAACAGTTTGTCAGTAAGCGATGCCAGGAGATATCGTCAGATTCATTTTACCCTGATAAGCTTCTCCGAGAGAGAGAGAGAAAGAGAGAAAGAGAGATAGATAGATAGATAGATAGATACAATCTATCTTATCAATCTATCTGTTCCGATTGATAGATCGATAGACAGATAAAATCAAAAGGACACAGCCCTAATTATGAATAATTTTAGGATGAAATAACACCTAAAGGAATGAGTCAGAATGTTTCCCTCCCCCCACAGGTGTCATGAAGGTAAAGCTGAGCTTTTAAAGCTAAACTGCTTTTTGTACCAGGCTGTAAACATGTTTCATTGTGCTGTAAAGTTGGCCTTTTTAACATGGGAGTCTATGGGGAATTGCTCCGCTATGCAGCAGCACCTAGGGGAGGAGGAGGGAACTGCAGTTAGTATGTCAGCATCTCAGCCCGTTCATTCAGTCAGTTCTAATCTCATAATGACATTAAATGACAGAAACTTTTCCTTCAGGCATTTTCATGGCCCCCTCTCTGCAGACAGCCTGTAAACGGTGCCATTTACCCCCTCGCCAGTCCGATGGCGCTCCTTCCAGGCTGCTATTTCCCTCCGTGTCTCATTTCACGAGCAGAATGAATAATGGTGATGTATAAGAAAACAACAAAAACCAAACTACACACCATCGTTGGGGGTCTGCATCTCCTCCTGGAGCTGCACCGGCATGTAAAACATGCTGACACAAAAAACATTACCTCAGCAGCAGCGCCCTGAGCAGTAAATAAACATTTCAAAAGCAGGCAGATCGAGTGCTGCAGGGTACAGAGCGAGTCCGGGATGCTGCAGCATCTTGTTATTTGGTGCACCGGGAGGGTCCGAACATCTGGACGGCCTCCAGCACAGCTGCAACACATGCATGCAGGTGCACGGAGCAACAAATAAAACAAAACTCTGTTATGTTCTGCAGCAACTTTTTCAGCTTTCCGGCTTTGGGGAGGCGGTCCAGTTCAGTTTCTTCTGTTCGTCATCCTGCTTTGTTCTGTCTTTCAGGTACGTGCTGCTGCTCTTCACTCTCTTCTTCATCCCAGGAATGGTGATGATTATAGCCTACGGCCTGATCTCCAGAGAGCTGTTCCGAGGCATCCAGTTTGAGCTGAGCCAGAACAAAGAGATCCACGGTGAGCCTCGTCCCAAATCCCAGTCCAGCTGCAAAACGCCGCTTTTTCAAATCCAACCAACTTCGAGCTGACATGAAAACATATTTAGTCTTTTTTCTAGCAGCCAGAACAAAGCTACGGGAAATTCTGTGAGAAAGAAAAGGATTTCTAAAAGGTTTTTTAATGCAATTCAGCAGATAAAGTCGGCATATACTCAACAAAAGGAGGCTGACTTAGTAAATTTTACATGGCATTCCCTTCCCAGTTTTCCTAATATGAACTGATGCTCATATGTTCCTTAGAAAAGGAAAACACTGCAGTTTCTAAGAAGTCTTGTCTTGAGATTGATCAGTTTTGAGACGATCTTGTCATCATTTAGTTTTATTCCTTCCTGAGCCAGAAACATGATGTTTAAATTCCACCAGCTTTGCTTGATCTCAGAGCAAAAAGATCTCTTATCAAAAAGTGGCATGAAATGTCCCAGAAACCTTCAGTCTGCAGGAGCCGAAATACGAAAGTGGAAAAACGAGGCCAGAGACATTTAAATGGGACTGTCATGCAAATTTTCCATCAACCCTCAGTGACAAAAATGTATCCATAAAGTTTTATTTGTCATCATGTCAAACAAGATCTGCACAAGTTTTTTACATTTCACTCTTACTCTAAGGAATTATTAATCTAGTCAGTGTCCGCCCACTCTGCTCTCAGCCAACCCCTCAGTAAGGTTCATGAACACCAACATATGTTGTTTTAGTTGTTTTATGTTTGAGTCAAAAAATGTAAGAAGCCCTGCTCTAATGAACAGAAAAGGTAGTACAGTGATCCCTCGCTATAACCTGGTTCACCTTTCATGGCCTTGCAGTTTTGCTGATTTTTTTAGAGAAATTTTGCAAGCTTTATTTCTTACAGCGCATTATTTTCTGTGTCCTGATTGGGTGTACAGTAGACCATTGTCAATCTATCTCATGTACATTACGAATGCTTTCAGCCAGATTTACATAAATCTTTGATTTCTAGAGTGAAGCGGCTCCAGGACGAAAGAGGAGCAGTCAGAGGAAATGGGAAATCTCTTCAGTCACTATTAAAAACTTCCTATATGTCCGGGGACTTCCGGTCGGTACATTGAGTAGTAGGACGTGTGTGGAACTGCTCCCTAGCTTCAATTCATTAATGTTGTGATTAAATCAATTGTAGCTCTAAAAAGAAACCCTTTGTGTAGCAAAAAGCTGACGGTATTATAACAAGGCAGCGGAGAAAAGTAAAAATGCCGAAATATCAAGAAAAGAATATCTCTGCTTCAAGAGAAAGCAAACCAACAACACGAGCTAGCAACCTCCTGAACGAAGCGGCGGATGGAGCTGAAACTACCCCGAACGTCTTGCTTGAAGCGATAAAGGAGCTTAGACTGGAGTTAAAAGAAGATAATGACCAGATGAAAGAAAGCATCGACTCCTTACACCAAGATGTGAGCAGTAAACTCGATGAACTATCTGAAGAATTGCTGGGGCTGAGAAACCGCGTGGGAGAGGTGGAGGTTCGCGTGGGGCAGATGGAGGAGGTGACCACGGAGATGAACAAGGTGCTCACAACTATTACGAAACGTCAAAAATCTCTCCAGCAAAGATTCACCGAGCAAGAATCCAGATTAAGACGAAACAATATTCTTATCTTTGGAGTGGCTGAGGGCGAAGAGGGAAACTCTGCGCCTAACTTCATCTCGGCCTTTCTTAAGCGAGAGTTGGCGCTGCCTGCAGACATTGATCTGAAAATACAGCGGGCCCATCGCTCTCTCGCCCCTAAACCAAGACCGGAGGCACCACCGAGACCCATCATTATCAATTTCCAGGAATTCACAACCAAAGAAATGGTCTTAAAAGAAGCCTGGAAGAAGGGAAGGATCTTTTTTTACCACGATTATGCCGCAGACGTCGTCCAAAAACGTAAAGAATATAAGGAAATAAAGAAATGCCTCAAAGAGAAGGGGATACGTTTCCAGACCCCCTTTACCAACATGAGGATCCATTGGGACAGCGGAACCCGGTCTTATAGCAGTGCACATGAGGCAGGAATGGAGCTGCGTAGACGCGGCTTTGATGTGCAAGTGCCGACGCGGAGCGACGTAGAAGACCCCGCTTTGACTCGACTACAAGAGTTGGTGGACTGGCAGCGTGTAAGTGCAAAGAAAATGGGATCTTCTGCGGCTGGTCGTGCTAAGGAGAAACTTCAAGGTTTTCTAAGAAACCCCCCAGAGTGAGGGTGGGAAGTCGGCAATGTAAATTCTTCAGTAATTTGCTAAAAAAAAAAAAAAAGCAAACAAAAAAAAGAATTCGTCTTCAAACTGTTGAAGTGACGGAGCTGGGCGCAGCTACAAGGATTGTAACGAGAGCGTTGGACATATAAGGTGACATAATATTTTTATTTGTGTACCTTTTTTCTGGGCCCTGTCCTCATGGCAGGCTTTACCCTTGACCTACCAACGGGTTATCTGAGGAAAATATTCCTCTTCTATCCTGGAGTCTCAGGTATTTTTTGTTTCAGTGTTCTGTATAATGGTTTAGTTTTTGTCGGGTTTTTTTGTTTGTTT
>JAVQJG010188578.1:0-27849 GCA_036024015.1 Craterocephalus amniculus | reverse complement strand
GTATTAACGGTGTGTTAATACTGTATCCTACTCCTTGAATTTATGCTTGTGTTGTTCTCTCAAATGTACGTCGCTTTGGATAAAAGCGTCTGCTAAATGACGGTAGTAGTAGTAGTAGTAGTGTTTATCTGATCTTTATATCCCTACTACGGCAACGTTTTAGTTTGCACTTTCTGGAATTCAGGGAAGTCTTCCTCTTTTTAATCACAGTCTTGAGTTATCGTCAGATGAGGCAAGTCCTTTTGGTCTGGATGGCAGACTGCTTTCTGTGCTCCTTGATTATTTTCTGGAGGCAGGAAGCCTTTACAGATGTCTCTCTCCCATCAGGCTGGTCATCTGTGTGGTTACAGGCACAAAGGGTGACTCTGTTGTTGTGACTGCCTTTCGTTCCAGTTGTCTCCTTCCCAAAAAAGATTTGTTTTTCTGGTTTACAATGTGTTTTGGTGTTCTGTGTGCTGGATATATAGAGATGGTCACTTTTAAAAGAAGAATGGGGTTCGCAGACTGTGAAGATTCTCAGATACTGATTGTACATAATGCTGCAAAATAAACAAATTAGTAATTACTTGCATGTTTTTAGTAAATTTTCTAATTCTAAATATTCAAAAGACACTATTTTTCACTGTGTGCATTTATGATGCATCTCTTGTCTCCTTTTTGAAACTATTTGTTTTAGCTGTTCTCATGAATACCTCCTGTATAGGCCAGGTTCCCCTAATGGGCTCACTCACTGGAAATGTAAAATTAATTCCTTTATTTCTTTTATTTTAAAGTACCAATCTACAAATTGGACTTATATAATGCATGTGTATGATATACAGGAGAGGAAAAAACTTGACTGGGCTTCGGAGGCTTAGGAGCAGAGTGCTCTGTGAGATAAAGAAAATTTAAAAGATGTAAAAGAAGAAAAGTCCCTTACCTAATTGTTAATTATGTTGTAAAAAAGGACATTTCTTTCCCTTTTTTTTGCATGTTTTCTTCTTAATTTAGAGGATAAATGGGGAATAAATATCAAATGTATCCCATTGTGTGTATTTTTCTTCATTTTAGGTACTGATGGGGTTCAAAAAGACTCCAACCGCATGCATTTTATAAGACTGTTTTTTGAATAAATGGAATCAATATTGGGCATTTAGTCTCTGAATTCACTTTTGCAGAACCTGCAAGAGCAGTATGTTGGCAAGAAATGAATAAACTTCACCCATAGAGCAAACAAGGCTTGGAGTATGCAAGTATATGCTTGATGAGGGTGGAGTTTTTTTTTTTTTAAACAGTTAAAGGGGATGCTTTTAAGCACGGTGAGTCAGAATTTTGCAACGAGAATGAGTAAAACATTAATTTTATATATATGGGGGTTATAACTGTTTAATTCAGTTTGTTGTTTTTGTTGTATACCTGCCCCCCATTTATCTCTGTTGTAGAGATTTGGGGGGAAAAGAGGAGTAGCACAAGACAACAAACAAATAATGAATATAGGTAGACTAGTTCAAGCAATCTCCTGAAGGGAATTTTGACACGACTCCTTGTAAAAGTTTATTTTCAAATTGGACTAAAAGTAAATAAAAAAACTAGCTTTGCAAGAACGACCATGTTGTCTAGGTATTTTCCGTCCACGGATACTTGCCAAGGTCATATTCACCAGCATAGGCTGATTTGTGGCCGGCTGGCTCACAGGAAACATGGCAGAGTGCCCCGAGGACCAGTTTATAAAGACACTTAAAAGTATTTTCTGTTTGATGGTCAGTTATGTTTATGTGAACCAACATATACTTGGAAGCAGATAAATCAAATGAGTTTAAACACACACACACACACACACACAAACACACACACACACACACACACACACACACACACACACACACACACACACACACACACACACATACACACACACACACAGATGTTGAGTTTACCAGTGTTGCTTGAAATATGCATTTCAGCTGACCTGCTGTGATCAGCCACTGTTACAAAAGAGTAGAATATGTCAATTTCTTGAGTAATCTTTTTGTTTGACTTTGATCGACTTTTTCCAGAAAGTGTTACCGTTTAACGCGTCTGCAACTGCAGTATTCACATGTATTATAGCCACATATGAAAGAAATGAAGAAAAAGCTTTTCTGACACACAAATGTGACAATGTGAGAGTCTTAGGATCTGTTTTCATTTCTTTCTGTTCTGGTTGTATTCAAATTGCTTGTTTTTACATACAGCCCCTGCCAACAATCAAAATATATTTTATGCTCTTATGAGTGTTGGAGCATTGCTTTAATTTTTTTTGCAAATACCCAAGTGAACATGAGCTGCAGATAGGGAGCTCCAGCTACCTTTGGTTCAACCTTGTAACCAGGTATCAAAGCATGCAGGATTTGCAAGATGCGATACTCTTTAATTGCATTTGTCTGGAATGCAGTATTTTGAGTTTTCCCATTTCCTTAGCATTTATCACACTCTGGTATCGGGAAACCTGAAGACCCAGGGCTGCAGTTGGACATACATTGCAGAGAGATTGTGTCATAATTGTGTCCCATCCAAAACCTTAATTAGTTTAACCTCTTTACTGAGCCAGATCAGTTTACCAATACATAAGAGATATGAAGCTGGGGAGGGTGTGGGTCTCCAACATGCTCTGCAAACGCTGGTCCTGCATCAGAAAATCAATGTGTGCAAGGCAAGCAGCCATGGGATCTTTTTACATTTTTTTTCCTATCCTAGACAAAAAAAAAAAAATTGTCGTAGTTTAATAGTAGTGTTTCCCAATTGGATCCCATCACGGATCATTCACATTATGTGTGTGCAACTGTTTCTTTGCGACAAACAAATAATTATAGCCATAGCTCATGGCATTTATGGGTCAAATACAACTGTTTCTTTCTACTAAAGCTACAATCCAGGTCCACAACTGTAATTTAAACACATAGTTTGTTTTTTGTCAGACACATTGTTGTCACAGCAGCCACTTTGCAAACATACCCACCGACCTGGTGGGTTGGTGGAGTGTGTGATCTGTTTGTGTTGCACATCTCGTTACATCCAGATGTTTGTTTTTATGTTTTTTCTGACTTGTTAGTGTTGCAGAGGTTGAGCCCAGAGCAACATCAACCCCTAACCGCCTTCATATCTCCAACCAAACAAGCAAATAAGGACATTTTTACACAACCGGGACTACTTAACTCTTTGGGTCACATCACAACCCCAGGATGGCAGTATCCTTTCCCCCAGCCAGGCACAAAACACCAGACCGACTTAGAGCCCGGGCAAATATATGTGAGAACAGAGCGGCTACCGTACAAAATAAACAGCAAGAGAAGTATGGGTAAATTATGTAGCGAAAGACATGTTTACGTTCAGGGTGTCAGGTTTAAATTATGTACCGCGGTGTTCTGCGGTCGGTGTGCCGGGTTTAATTTGAATGTTTGCAAGGAGAAGTGAAGGCTGAAAGAAACGGAGCCAGACAGGCAACCCAGCTCCTCTGATGTCATCGCAAAAAATGGCTTTTTTTTTGCCCAGAATTCATCACAGAGTATTATAAATGATAGCAATATAAGTGGTATGTACTTATTTTGGACTTGAGTGCATTTTTTTAAACATTAGTTAGGCCTTCACCCTTTAAAGTTTTTTGATATGAGGCAAATCAAGCTTTCCAGGATGAGACTTTGTGTGTATTAACACTATTGAGACCTTTGGTGTGTTTTCAGATTCCTTTCTAAGAGTGAAGCTGAGGAGAGATCCAAATGGAAAGATCAATGAAGAAGACTAAAGTATGAATTGTGGCGTTAATTGGTGTGTAATGTTTAGTACTTAAGGAATAAATCGATAAAGACCAGGACATCTTGAGAATTAGAGAATATAAAACAGCAGCAGAGACCCTCCTAGTGGGGCACACAAGGACACGATACACACAACGATCAAAATCTTGTTTTATGATATTGTGACCCTGCAGAACTGGCACTCCGCATACATCGATATTTAAGCCGGGATTTACCTCCACCCCATAGAGTTTTACGTCCCAGTGATCTCCGTCTGCTGATGGAAGCCGCCTCTCTCGGCTTTCCGTTCACTTTTAAAAACATCTGTTTCACGTTCGATCCGTTCAGCTTTGGAATCAGTTTAACATCAACGTGAAAGGGTTTATGCGGCGTTTAGAACCAGACCGGTTCAGTTATTCAGGCGGGATTCCAGCTGAAGTTTAAAAAAAAGCTTTAAAGTCGGAACATATCCTTTTGTTTTTCCTGCGCTGTAACAGCTTCTCATAACAGCAGTCCTTCAAACTGTGTCACATTGCAGCTGTCATTCAGACGCGCAGCAGGCGAAACAGGCAAAACATCACTATCACCGGTTAAGGTCATGCATCATTTTAAGTACGGTACAGTCAGGAAATAAATATGCTATTGGAAAAATGTTGTAATGGCAAAATGTGTGTGGCCAGTGACAACAGGGCTTTGACTCATATTATGGTCAGCTTGCAGTAAACACAAGTTTTATGGGAAATTTAAAAGAAATATGCAATGAATATGAAATAGTCGATCAAAGAATACCAAACACAAGTGGAACCCCCGAATTTGTGCCATTAGCGGGTTGTGTGAGTGCATCGTAAGAGTGTAGGAATGGGGAGTGTTTTTACTCTCAAATAAAAATGTTTTCCTGCAGGATGGCAGACACAGACATGTAAGTGTAGGGGGAATCATTGAATATGAATAGAGAGCTATATACTAAAATGTGGTGAGCTGATTTATTGAAATGTGAATGAAATATGATGTGCCTGTTAAGAAAGCCATGATTAGACTTGACACGTTAAATGTCTCACACAGTCTGATATATTGCAACCAGCCATATCCACATAACTGGAAACTGGACCCTGAAACCCACAGAGAGCAGAAAAGAACACAACCTTGGCACAACGAGGAGTGAACAAATCTCGGGGCACCGTGGCATCGCAGTTGCACCACATTTCTTGGGCAGCAGCCCTTTTTTCTTTTTTTTTCTCTTCTTATTTTCTTTTACCCATAAGGCTTTGTGGTCTGAATCAAATCCAAAGGGTTGCATAAATCCCCCTTTCTTCTCTTTACTTTCCCTGAGATCTTGGGCTGGTGTTGATCATAATGCCATGTTGACCTATTGTTTAATTTTGCAGGCATGTTTTCTGTCTGAATGTCAGAGCTCCTCTGGCATCAAGGTATTTGGCTTGGCAACTGGCTGGGCTTCTGCAGGGTTTATTTGCTGTCGCCTCAGAATTACAGAGTTGCCACAGCAGGCGTGAAACTTAGACACCTGCGCCAGTTCCTGCTTTGTATTTATAACAAATCTTAATTCTTTACCAAACAAGTCTGGATGACGCTGGAACGCTTCAAGAGCGACACAAAACGATTTAAAAACACATCCATCTCATCAGCTGGAATAAAAAAGTGCATTGGTATGAGGATAAAATTGAATTACGTGCTGCATAAACTATTCTCAGACCACAGCAAGGCCGTATTTTAAATAATATGAACCCTAAAACACTTTCATATTGTCAGAAAACAGCTACTGGCAATGTACTTTCATTTTTCTTTGGGCAGAGGCTGCAGTTTAGTATAGGATGGAATTTTTTTTCTCTCTCTCTCCAGAGTCTGAATGCTTAATGTCAGGGGTTGCTGCTGGAGTGAGGGCATCTATCCAGACCTGTGGCAATATCCAAAGATGCCAATTTCTCTATACCAGCAGCCTTGATGGATAAAAATGGAATTCGGTCACAGAGGAAGGAGAAAAATGATGGATGGGAAGGATCCAGGGAAAAGATTGCTTGGAGGCACAGGCAAATCATCTAATTGGATTACACAGTATCTGTCAATACAAGGTAAAAGATGATGAAGTGGATTCCTTAAATATGACATTATTGTCATTGCTGGCTGCGTATGAATAAGCATCCATCATTCCCCCTAATGGCACTGAAATGAAATGGAGACATGGGACACGGTGAGGTATACGGCAGCGCTGGAGCAGCTTATAGGTTGAAGGGGGTAAAAGAGAGACAGCAAGAGAAAGCGAGAGTGAGAATGGAGGCAGGTGTGAGTGAAAGGTGCTGAATAGATGTAAGCGCGGGTGTCAGAGGACGCCGTAGCTCATGGCTCCGTCAAACAGGATCCTGCATTGACTGCCAGTAACACCAGTCGATGTGCCGGCTCGGAACACAGATCATGTTTAGGATTTTCATTGCATAAGCCCCAGTCTGTCTTTTTCGTGCTGGGTTCGGATTTCGTGAATGGGTTTATAATTAATGCCTTGATGGTTACTAATGGCTGTGGCCTTAGAAGCTTTGTGTTGCAGTCCAATTAGTCATTATGAATAGTAGCTGAGCATAAACATGCAGCCATGAGAAGGAGTGGGAATCTTTGAAACTCAGCAGAGATGATTCTCACCGAGGAGAAGGGCACGCTTATTTCATTATTACAATAGCTATGGTGTGTTAAAGTGGCCAAAACACTTCAAAAAAATAGAATTGATTTACTTATATTTCTGAACACTTTTGTGCCTGTGGTTTTGATACATCCAAAATTTCTTCCCGCTTGACTGATAATAATTTGATCATAAATTAAATCTATTTTTTTAATAACTGATTCAGTTTCAAAGCTGACTTAAGATCTGGCTCGTGTTCATACGGCTGCATGTGAAAAAAAAATGGCAGGGATTTCTTGACACCCTAAGCCTTTGCCAAAAAAAAGGAAAATTAAATATTTTTAGGCAGTTTGGATGGAATTAGGTTTGGTTTTTAACACTGTAAAATAATATATAGTGCATATCAGTTTCCCTCAGTCCACTTCATCTCCTAAAGAACAGGACCCCGTTTTCCTTTTTCACTCAGCCTGGTGAACTGCTAAACTCCTGGCTGCCCAGTTTGAGGAAATGACATCTTAGTTCTCTAATCTGATGCAGGGCTGGTGGACATATGAATGAGGCCCTCTGAATCAGTCCGGCTAAAGTGGTTCCATAAAAGCTCACCATGCATCTTGGCTCGCCCTGTGCCAGGTCTGCACCACGGGAACACAGGTTCCCATCCATCACTGCGCTTCCTTCTCAATCCTCAGCGAAACAGCCTGTGAGAGGAGCGAGACAGCTCGGCCGGCTCATTATGCAAGCAGCAACCATTTAGTCATCATAGGAATGCTTCCTGTCCTGCCGTCCTAACGGTTTTTAATCTGGCCCCAAAACTATTCAGGCATGAGTGCAAAATGGCTGTTACGAACAATTTCTTTGGTCATTTACATGACTACTTCCTCCCACCAATTTATCGGCTGAGTTCGTGCGCTGTTTTTTTTTTCTTTTTTTCTTTTTGTACATTCGCATCTGGACAACATTCCTACCTCTTTGCAGTGACTTGCTGTATGCGCTCGTATCTCTCCACTCATAAATCAAGGTCTCTTGAAAATAAGTAAAGCCCAGAAGAGAGGAGAGAAAAGATGCTTCGGGGAGATGAAAAAACAAGCGAGCACGAATTGATTCCTCGCATCGAGAAGGAGAAAAATATCAACTGCTATCTTTGATTCTAATTAAAGGACTATTCGTAACAGATGAGGCTGGCTGCTAAAGGGTCCTGATTCGCAGTGGAAATGATATGTGTAAACTATGTAAAGTGAATGTTTTAGCCAAGCCGTGTTTGATTTCGCATCCTGACGAAGTGCATGAGAAACCTGCCTCTCCTTAGCTGTCTCGTTGAATCATATGGATATAATTTCATCCATTTACGTTTTTCTGCTCTTTGCTGTGGTTGCCACGGGGCATTTGGAAGCAGGCAGATTAAATGCACATGTTCCTCTCATCCGCAGCCGGGGCATTCTGCTCAGCCTCCCCTCCGAACACATCCTGAAGTGTTGGTGGTTTTCCTTGTTGGTCAGGGTAGAGAAAGACACCTTGTGATAAACCACCATAGTCCTCCAACGTCTTTTTTTTTTTTTTTTAAATGTCATACAATCTGCTTTTGAGCACTTGATAATATATGTCAGTTGGCTGTGTTTTCGTTTGCAACTCTTCATTGTGTCTTTAAGTCTGCAGTAAAGAAGCCTGGGTGACTTAGGTAGAACTAATTACAGCAAAAAGAAAAGAAAAAAAACATGGCAGTGGCTGTTAAGCCCCTGTGAACATTTTTCTTTTATGGGAGGCCCGTAGAACATGAGTAATAGTGAATTTTATGCTGGTTAGTAGGCAAATAGTTGAATACAGTTTTACCGTCATTAGTCAGAGGTCTGATGTACAATTATTGCTCCGAGCCAGACAGATACATTAGGTTTGAGGGAGATATCAAAGGATTCCTTTGCATCTGTTGCAGCCCCAGAAATGTCAGAGATTAAGGGGAGAAAATCCTGAAGTGCCTACAAAACTCCAGGTGAAGGACTTGGCTGCAAGTCTGGAGTCAAGTTTCAATTTTCAAGAAATTAATCTATACATTTCGCTTGATTCTCTGTCTGCGTGCATCTGTCCGCTTACGTCATTCGTCAGGACTGGAAATCAGATTTCTGTTACACATGTCAGCGGCCATACTTCACCCAGCGCCCGTCCATAACGGCTGGTTTGTTCCCATCATCGCGGCTCCTGCAGGTTACTAATGAGCCGCTGCATGTGAGGAGAGTCGGACACTGCAGCCTTTTAGCTCTGACACTGCTTGGCCCTTTCCCTGCCAGTCAGGAGTCATTTCCCATGAAGGCTTCAGGCGGGGGGACGCACCTCTGCTGGTCTGAATGCCGGGTCCATAATCTGTCTGTTGTGATCAGCCGCCTGTCCACCTTTTCAACCGTCTCTCGCCCCCTTCAGCCATGTCAGGACCCTGCTGTCATCCTAAATGTTTACTGAGCTACTGAGCCCCCCCCCTCTCTCTCTCCACTCAGTATTGAGACGGTGTCAAATGGGGCTGAAACTACTCAAGTGCAACTGGTCCGCCGTAGACAGAGGTTTTCAGAAAGGAAAACCAAACATGTTTAAAGCAATTAATGTGATTAGCACCGTCTAAGTGTTTTCATAGGTAATATCAAAGGTAGAATCAGTCCTCTGTCAGAGGCTTCACCCTGTGTTTATACCACTTTAAGCTGTGTGTACTTTCTACACAATTTACATTTCAGTCAACTCCTCATGGGTGATGTAGGACCCTACTGACACACAGTATATGCTTCCTAATGTGCATATATTATTTTTAGAGGCTTTTCTTTTGAAAGAAAAAACACATCATTATAGTTTTTACTTTGTTTGGTGTAGTGGAAACAAAAATATATAGCTGACTTGGATGGCTTTAAAAAAAAAAAGAAAGACTATGTACCCTCTTGAAGACTTAACTATTATGTTTTCACATCCTGCCGGACCTGCAGTATTTGTGTATATAGTTTGAATGGTGCTGCAATGTTGTAAATATCTCAAATCGAGCTGGCAGTCAGTGAACTCTGAAAGAAGTAATTTAAAGCAGCAGATTGGCCACACTTAAACGTCTTACTTTGGCATAAATTCTTTTGCGCCAGGTATCTGGGCAATGTCCATGCCTAGAAGTGGCAGCGCCTATTGGTTTCCCAACAGGCAGAAAAAGCTCATGCTCAGACACTACCCGAGTAATAATATGCTCTACACGATTAACACAGTTTCCTCCATGGACCCCTAAATGTAATATAAACTCAAATTTGTGCTGCGGAAAAGAAAGAAATGAGCATATATACACACTTTTGGCACCTCAATAATAGCCCCGCTTGTTTTTCAAAATCAAATGCTCGGTGCCGTATTCCAGCTGTCAGCATGGAGCGTGTCTGTCAGGGCTGTTAGGGCAGTGTGGATGTTCTTCTGCGAGAGGTTTTTATTAAACTTTCCCACCGTTGCTGGTTCCATTTTTTCTCCGTTTTAGAACATTTGATTGGCATGACTTTTGATTTATATGTTTGTGCTGTAATGTAATATGAGGCTGTTTCCATGGTTGTATGCTAAGCCCTTGATAGCTAATATGCACTTTTGAGGAATTTGAGTGATATTTTCCTTAATCTTTTATTTCAGTCCTATTTACTGCCAGTTTATGGTGCTGTCACATCAGGTAAAGCAGGTTTGGAGTGAGTGTTTTCAATGTTGCAACTTCAGTTTTATACCTAAGCTCATTAGATGGTATAATGCATTTTTTATGTATAGAAGGTACTTTCCAATAGATTCCCATGACTGAGCAATGAAATCTGAAAAATGTTAAACAGCTCTGCCATATTCATCAATTAATTTATCACGCTTGTTAAAGTGAATGCTTTGGTGATCGCTTTGCTTACATGCTGACACTTTGGCTTATTAAGGTGAAATATCATTTATGTTCCAGATGAAATATCACAAGATGGATTATTTTTGGTATTGTAACAAAAGTTCCTGTTCTGGCTAAATCAATATCCAGCAGCACTTGGACGAGACTGGAAAATTTCAAGCTTAGTTTTCTTTGGAAGTATTGAAAAAACCACAAACTATTTTGCCACATAAATATTTGTCCAGCTTTGTTTCAGAAAAAAATCCATTTCACATGCCCTTTTTACTTTTTTTAAACTCTTTTTTTGCATGCAGCTTATCATTACAAGAGAAAATCAAAGATGGATGAAGCATTGAGATAAAATCCATCTGATGATGGCAAAAGAAGAGTTTGGTTCTCAACTAACCAGCTCTGAGCTCTTACATGGAGGTGTTTCCATAATTGGCCACATTACTGTAAGACTCTCTTATTGAGCTACAGCGCATGCACAAACCCACAGATCAGCATTGTCACTCAAAACGCCTCTACCATGACAGGCTTAGGTTTCGCATATATTAAATGGAGCCTTGGTGAATAGAAGGCCCTGCTGGTGCTGCGGGAGTGAAAGAAGGAGACCATGGATGAGCCCTGAGCCCAGATGCAGCTGAAGGCCCATTAGAAGAATGGTGTCTCTTCTTAGCCGTAACTTGACCTGTTGTCAGGAGGCTTCACTAAAGGTCAGGATACAATGGAGAGCAGACACTATGCTGCTTCTGCAGGTCGTGGTATTATCCTGAGGTGCACTTACCCAAAACCCATTTTGAGTCCAAAATTGAACAGAAACAAGTTAGTACACTGAATTTCCTGTTAAGTTTGTGACTCATTAGATCAACTCTGTAGGGGTTCTGAAACACGACTGCCTCCTCCACCAATCCGCAGGGTTTTTCTACTTATAAGAGCAGAAGCGGATATGTGAGAAGCCTCATGAATGATTCACATGTTAACAAATCTGTGGTGTTCATTGGTTGAGTGGCTGAGATCAAATGAGCCAAGCTGGGTCAGAAATGAGCTTGTTTACAGTCACTGTCACTTGTCAGTCTGATGCACTATACGCAGCAGCACACTTATCACACGCTATGCATTACAGTCCATTAACCGGCGCTGTGCTGTACGGCACACTCCTGTTTCCTCTGCAATTAAGATGACAGCTTTGAAGCACCAGCGTACCGTCTAGCTGCTATGGGCTTTTTAAGCAGATGCGGTTTCAACAAAAGTTCTTGAATTGGCAGCGTAACTCAAGAGCCACGGAAAAAATACTCACAATTACACCACCCATGTTCTTAAGCATGTCATTTATTTTCAGTAGTGGGTGAATATGAGGTGTAGAGTGTTTTCCATCTTTATAGGTGGTTATGGGACGGAGAGAAGGATGGGACAACGTATTCCTGAGTCACACACATACTCATACATGCATACAGGACCCACATTGTACCAAAACCTTGCCAGCTTCCGTCTGACTAATCTCTTTTCTTCTCTGTCTGCTATGCTTGTTTATTTCCCTTGTGTGAACCTATGCATACCTGCCAGTGTGTTCCTTTGTGCTGCAGTCTGTGTAAGCCCTCTTCCCTCCTCCCACAGTTCGAGGGCTGCAACAAAGCATTCTCTCGTCTGGAAAACCTGAAGATCCACCTGAGGAGCCACACAGGAGAGAAACCCTACCTGTGCCAGCACCCCGGCTGCCAGAAAGCTTTCAGCAACTCCAGCGACCGAGCCAAGCATCAGCGCACTCACCTGGACACGGTCAGAAGCAAGGCCTTTACTCTCTCGCCTCCCAGTGTTTCACCTGCTGATCAACATGTTTGAAATAGCCTCACAATCTGTAAATGTTCACGTTTTATTCCCATCCCAAAACTGTGTCGTATTCATAAATCAAACATTTGTTATTAAGTTACCAGCCCTGAACATCCCATCAGTTTGTGAGCGCGCATTACTGGATTGCCCACCTACCGTATCACTCCTGTTCCTTTACAATATTAAAAAATGATGCTGCCGTCCAAGCTTTTCTGCCCGTTTCCACATCTTGACAGCGTTGGCGTTTAATTTGATGTCGGTCAGTGAGCCGTGTGGCATTCTCGCTCTCTCTACTCTGGCAGTGACATGCCAGAGATCGTTAAAGGATCGGTCCAAGTCATAGCTGGCCTGCCCCGTTATAGGCTGCAAGTTCAGACAGAGCTCTGCCTGTTCGTCTGACCTGTAAAACGGGAAGGAAGGGTTGAGTCAGCCGCTGCTGCCACTCGTCATGTCACAGTAACCCCACCAATTTACCACCCACTTTATCACCATTCATACACCATTAAAACCACAGAGTAAATGAGTTGTGATGCTCAAATTATGTACTTAAGTCCGTGTGGATACTTCCTTTTGAGGAGCTTTTACTTTTTCTTTCCAATGATTTACACTAACATTGCTTCGACTGTAAGCACTTCAGAATAATCTGGGCTGTTCAATCATGCAAACTTCATGTTGGGCAAAAAAAAAAGAGAAAAAAACAATTTTCCTCATGTCATGCTCATACAAGTGAAGATGACCCTGAAAACCAGAAATTGCGGAACAAATTTATATGAGCAGGTTTTTTTCTTCTTTTCCATACTTTCCTCTGTGTTTCTGATTCCGTTGTAGTAAATAATTCAGAATTCTTACCACAACCAAAATGCAAATATATTTTATATTATAACAGCTGGAAATGTTCTCTCACAGACAAATTTTCCACAGTAGCATAATTCATGCAGCTTATTTGGGACTCTAAGTGTTATGGCTTAACATTAACACACTGCCAAGGCCTTCGCTCTGCCAGCCACAGATCTGCCCCGCTGGAGATGCTTAGATGGAAAATTATTGTGCTCGATTTTTATTCATTCATTTGGTGCTTTGCAGCATTTAGCAGCTAAATTATGGCGAGCACTTTTGACACCTCAGTAATTGTACATTCACATAAAACAATAGTTTTTCATGTAAATGTTGAGCTTAGATTGAATGAAATGTCAAATCATATTTTGTTAATTCTTGTGACTGGATTTGAATGAGATAGTAGCATGTGATATCACATATAGATCACTGATTGAATCTATATTATTACTATACCAAACCACTTCAATTATAAAACACTTTTAAAATAACAATAGTGATGACCAAAAATATAAATTTAAAAGAATTAAAAGAACATGAGCCAAGGGTCAAATATGAAATGAAAAACAAGATTAAATAGCAAAAAAGTAGTAAAGGAGTCCTTGAAACAAATCAGATTAAATCCATAAACCAAATATAACCACAGTTAACATTAGATTGTTCAAAAGCCTCAACACTATTAAAATATTTAAAATCAGTGGTCTGACTGACTGGTCCCAAACAAGAAAGCATCACAGTAGTCAAGTCTGGAAGTTATGTAAGCGTGGATCACTGTTTCTAGGTCTTTTCTTGATAAAGCTGTTTCTGCTTTTGTCGAGTTAAAGCCTAAATTTGGAATCAAGTATTTTTCATAATGTGTCAGAGAAGGCGGGTTAATACCACGGATCGTACTGGTGTTGTTCGATCTGAATGGCTTGAATTTTGTCTTGCGCTCATTAATTTTTTAATAATTGTTCTAAAAACCAAGTAGTTTTTCTAAAAACCAAGGTAGTTCAGAAGAGGCTAGATAGTGCACATACAAATGCACTGGACAAAAAATCTGACAATCGTCCTGTGTTTCCTAAAGATAGAGCCTAGTGAAAGCAGGAGGTCTAAGAATGGATCCTTGTGGTACCCCACAGGGCAGCAGGTAAAAGTGTCAACTGGCAAAGATAGGATAGTAATCTATTTAAATAATTTAACATATTTTGATTAAACTTGTGATTTACGCTCCTATTCAGCACCTTTAAGTAAAGAGTCAATACGACATATCGGTATGCAGGCAGAGTAAAACATAAGATATTCCCTTACAGATAAATTTTGTTCACTCAAGATAACAAAACAAAAAATCTATATTCCTTTTATCTTACTTCATCTCTCTTTCTAGCTGGCTTTTTCATCATATAAAACTGTGACTATATTCTACAGCTAGACAGATAACTCGTTAGTAGTCCATTGCAAATATTTTTTTAGAACTTTTAATGTGTGAATTGTAGCACAACAACCATGTCCTGCTGTATTTCTTATCAGCAGAGTGTTCCAGGCACACTTTTAGGTATTACATAATTAATCAAGCAGTATCAGTTTTAGTTTTATTTATTTATTTGGGACAGAGTATGTTAATGAACAGACACAAATTGCTGTAGATATACCCGATTTAGCACAATGCTAATTTTCCTCTGTATCAATGTTGTAATAGCCAATAGTAAAAAAGAGGTTGGGACGATGTATACACCAGGGATGTAACAATACATTGATCTACTTTGATGCATCGAGGCAAAATTTGAGATATTGACATCTACTGAATCTAATAATTTAATTTGTGATAGAAGTTGTGATTTATACCTCTACATGACTGCAAGTTAAACACAAAAGTGCTTAAGATTCTGAATGACTACATTTTCTACTGTTAAAACATTCTTCAATTGACTGTCTTTTCTTTTCATTCTTTTTCTGCTCTTCCCTTTACTTCACATTTTATGTCTATCTCAGCTGAAAGGTAGGACTTTGCCTTTACTCCAAGTTTCATATTTATTGTGTGTCAATTTGGCTCCTTGATTTCTCATTTCTTCTGTGGAATCTTTTTTCTTTTTTAACTATTCTTAAATCTTCTGTGTCTCTGCTGTTTTTGGTGTAAAGGGAATTAGAGTGTGTTTTATTCATAGAAGTGATGTGAATTGTTTGTTGTTGTTGTCGCAGAAACCATATGCATGCCAGATTTCTGGCTGTACCAAGCGCTACACAGATCCCAGCTCTCTACGCAAACATGTCAAGATCCACTCAGCCAAAGAGCAACAGGTGCATAGAAAGGTAAGAAAGTCTTTTGTAGTGTAGAAAAGGGTAAAAAGGCATCAAAATAAAATCAAGTTATTACAACCCAAAGGCTTCAGTAATTTGATAGATGGTAACACAAAGCAAAAAAGTGTATGAACAATATAACTATTTATAGAACTGAGATGAGATTGCCTGGTTCCTTCCACACACACCGATAAAACTGTATCTGAATAAGTTTAATAATTCAGTCACATCAGATCATTTTTCTTCTTTTGGCAAGGTAATTGCTGATTGTCATTTGCATTCATCTAAAGAATACTTCTGTTTGATCATTTAGAAATTAAAATGAAGAAGAGGCCTGGGTGGTGTAGTGTTTCATTACCGCTTGTTCCTCATTGTGCTACGGCAAAGGAACCTTAAATCTGTCTTAAAAGTGCCTACTGATCTGCTGGTTGCTTGTCTCACCATGGCCCTTTACTGTATCTCAGGTTAGATTGGCAAAACCATCAAGGAGGTCTTTAAGCAATTTCAATATTCTCAAAACACAGAATCTCGATACTAAAGTCCTTGAGGGCCATTGTTCTTCGGGTTTTAGGTGCTTCCGCCAAGTCAAGTTGTTGAGTTCAGCACAATGACCAATCAGTCGAGGTCAACTCAAGGATGTGAGTTTCAGATCTCTGCTCTCGAGTTTTGTTCTTGTTAGGAAGTAGACCATTAACAGTAAACCCAACCCTTATATATTACATCTTTTTGACTATGTCCAGAAAATGTAAATAGCAACTGGTGGACTGTAGTGATGTTGTGTAACAATGTCAATGTGCAGTGATGGGATATGGAAGGTTTGACCACATTTCATCATACTCATGGTCAAAAGCCCATTCTCTCCCTGACTGGAAGTGAGTAAATAATAGAGAGAAAGGGCTCATTGTTGTGGAAAGGGCTGGATAGTGGCAAGCTGGATGATGTGTTCCTTTGCTTAGCGTCGTAAAGGGAAACATGTGTGCTTGTAGCATTGTTAATAAGCTGTAGTGCAGAATACCCCAGCGGCCAGATGTTATGGACAAATGTCAAACAAACGCTCTTACTCCACTCTTGGAGTAATCCCAGAAAAGAAAACTGTTAAGAGTGTCGCTGTGAAGGAAACAGAGCCTCGTTTACATGTGATGAATGCTTTGCAGGGCATTCGTAATGATCCCCAGGAGGACATGCATGTATGTGTTTACGGAAAGTATGGCAGTATGAAATCAAACATGGATGATGCCTGATGTAAAACTGATAAGCTTAACAATGGTAAAAAATATATATATTAAATACAAGGAGAAGTTGCACACAAGTCAGAAAAAAATCTTTGTCGAATATGCAGAGGAACTGATAGATAGGCAGATGGACTGAAAGGGTTGGAAAAAAGACAAAGAACAAAGCTTTGGGGTTTCATTGTACTTGTCATCTATAATTAGATCTATTTCTTGTTATTGCTTTCGCCTTTAAATGACTGCCAAGTTAATATTCCTCTCGGCATCATAAAATTATCCCTCGTTACTCTCATACACTCCGCTGTAATTTAATGTATCAGCCTATATAATTAATCAGAGCGTGATGACACATGCAGACACAAATGTGATTCACTTATAGTTCACAGTTACAGTCCCCATGGAAATGAACTCACACAACTGAATTCCACTGATCAGAATTTTCTGAAGCTCAAAGCTTTACTCAGCTTAGTTACAACATGTGCTTATTATCTACATGTCATTAAATTCGGGAATGATGTTATTTCTTCTTGCAGGAAATGGTAAGATTAAAATTAATTAAAAGATGCTGCACGCAACTAAAAAAGGTCTCTGAAGTTATTTTAAAATGAAGCAATAAAAAAAATGTTACATGAAGTTAAAGCATCATGTTAGACTTGGCCTTGCTCTTAAATTCATAAGAAAAGTTAACTACAAGTAACTTGTCTCATCTTTTAACATATAGACAGCCTACATTTCTGCACTTAGCAGATGAAGAATACTGCCGTTGGTTTTCAATTATCTCATAATGAAGCTTAAGTTGATGCCTTTTTGTAGATTCCCCTTTTCTCCAAATCTTTTTCAATTTGGTACTTTAAACTTCTACTGTTTGTTTAAGCAACTGTCAGAAAACTTATTAGGCTATTTGAAGCTACATCTTCTGAGGAGAGGAAACGTGTGGTTGATTGTCAGTTAATGGCATATAACAAAGCAATTATAATTTCATTGTAGAGAAAAATGTACAGATGCATGCAACAAATCAGCTGTTTGGTTAAAGCTTCTGCTTCATGCTCTGTGATGGGATTTCCAATCTTCAGCTGCAGTGATAACTATTAATAACTATGTGACTCAAATGGACCCAAATTATCCTTCATTTGAATTAGATAACATGCTGACCTACAGTAATATGACCAGAAAGATAATAAAACTATATCCCACATAGAATTGGAGCTACAGATTGGCAAAACAAAAAACATGCTTCTTTTCTTCTTATACTTTGCAACTTGGAGTTCTTTCTTAATTTTTTTACTTTAAAATGTAACGTCTGTTCTTATCTGTTGTGTTATTTCTCAGCTGCGACCCTGCCCTCACCTAGAACAAGACATCCTGACTGACTGTCTGTCCATGCAGCAACTTCAGACTTCCAACTCCTCACAGCACCTCTACAGTGGCAAAGATGGCCACTCTCCTGCACTGGGGCAAGACATCTTCACAGGTGCACACAAGATGATGATTACGCATCCAACATCCTCACCACGCGGCATCTTCCATTAATGAATCCGTCCGGTTACAACATATTTATGCCAGGCAAACAACTCCCTGCTTATAAGCAGTGGAAGACTATAAAAGAAGATTTACTGAGTCAAACCAAATGAAAAGGTAAAATGCAAATTAAAGCTGTGTGTACTCCAAGTAAGAAATGATTTTAACAATTGAAGCGTCTCATAGTCTCTTGAAATGTGGTATAAGTAGACCTGAAGAAAAAAACAGCCAACAGATTCATTTAGCAGGTTTCTGCCAAGGATTTCATCTCAGTCACTTGATTCCTGTCATTCTCACTCTGTTATCTACTCTGCCTCAGAGATGCTCTTTGTCTTTTTGGGTTTGGATCATAAACTGCAAAGTTACCAGAAAAAAAATCTCCCAATTGTCACTTAAATAAATTACTTGTTCATTATAAACAGCTGAACTGTTTCAAATGTTGGTGCAGTAGAACCAGAAATCCCTCCACCTGGCAAAGCAATTACTAAGTCAGTAATGGTAATCAACTGCTGCGTCAACATTCCTGCAGATGCACTGTGGTAATTTTGTGCTCTCAGGAAGTAAAATTCATACTCACTGGGCTTTGGGCTAAACATATTTTTAAAAACACTGCACACAACATTTTATGCACATAGTTTTACAATTCTGTTTCTTCCATTAATCATCTTAGTCCCATGCAAAGATTGCAAAAATCCAAAAACACTGTATTTTACTCTCAAACAGTCAAAAAAGGAAGAAAGTCTCTCTTCAGCTTCTGTTCATGGTCACATGAACACCTCATCCTTAAACATCATCCGGCCTCCCTGTTGTTTTAACTCTTGTCACCTTTAAATTTAAATCTGTCTTGCCTTTTAAACTTCTGCCTCAGTCTGTCTCTGAGTGGATATTTGTTTGTTCTTTTGCTTTAAATGGCCTAAAGCTGCTTAAGGACAGCAAAGATGTTGCATGCTGGCATTCAGGGTTTCACTTTACAACAGAATGAGTTTGTTTTAAGGCCAATAGGATGCATGAAAGTAACTGGGCAAAGCGGGCCGTCATCCCATCATTAGCACTTGTAGAGCATAAAATGAGTCATGCTTCCAGTCACCGTTAAACTTCTTTTCCTGTTTGCTGGTTAAAAGTTTGCTCTTATTTACATGTCTGCAGTCAGACTTACGAGAAGCCCCTCTCTGTTTTATTGAATGTAATTAGTGTTACCTGATTGACTGGGAGGAAGGACTTATCAGAGTTTAGGCAGAGGAACACACTCCTGCTGTTGAGCTCAGTGGCTGATACAGAGATTTTTTCTGAATTTATGTAAAAACTTTTGTGACAACCCACTTCATCTTCGGAATAAAATCCTCCACTAAGTCATTCTGCAAATGGGTGCATGAGATCTTCTATGCTATCCCCCCACATGCAGCTCGTGATAAAATTGAGGCAATCATAGCCATTATTTGTCGACTGTTTTGCCGGTGTGGTAGCAGATGTTAGGGCTAAAGGGGAAAACATTTAAGGTTTGTGATTGATGATTTGGAGGTAATGAATCAAGCTTGTAACCATTTCAGAGTGCTGTCAGATCAGACCTCGGCATGCTTCCACTTGAAAACAGCTGGGCCCGGAGACTACAAAACCAGGAGCACCGATCTTTTCTCTTCCTTTCATCTCCTCCCGTCCTCTCCTTGTGTCACTGGTTAACTGCTCCAGTCAGTCAGTGAGTTGCTCTCCTCGTGTATGCTGGGAAAGAAATCAAGCCGTAAACAGAGCAGAGGATGGAGAGAGGAAATGTACAGAGCTAGGAAAAGAGCTAGGAAAATAACAAGATTTGGTTGCTGTAATGTTAGATTGTTGGCTGAACAAGCCCCAGGAGCAAACATTTTTAAAGGCTGACAGAATTTAACCACTGGAAATTAGTTACATTTGAAAGGTTAGATGCTTTAGAACAGAATTATAGAGTGAAATGTCCAAGTAAATCTTCAGAAACCTGTATGCAATTTTTTAGAAGATATGACAATCAAAAGTGGCCAACACTTTTCACTTCCAACTTCTTAGTTTTATTCTTTTAATGTAAACACTTTTAAACACAAAAGTCTCAATATGTCACCTCGAAATTTAGAGACTGTCGCCGACTTGTTTTTTAAATAAAGAACAATCAATGTTACAGTAACAGATAAAGGTTGTAGCACCAAGCTTGCAGGATATTTAATCAGTGTTTCATAACAGTTTGCAGCTTGACTGAGCAAAAAATAAATAAACACCAATGTGAAGGCTGCCTGAGTAGAATATAATGGCCCCCGCAGACCACTTTGTCACTAAATGTAAATTAATTATAGTTTAGAAAGACTCCAAATGATCCAAAGGTGAAACGTGAGCATTTTCTCATATTTTAACTTCATATAAAATACAGGATTTTGTAACTATTCCAGCAACCTCTTGTTCATATTAACTGTCCAGGCACATGTGACATTTTAGTTTATTATTGTGTAATAAGAATGACAAACCAGGCCAACCCCTGTGGCAGAACAAACAATGTACCCTAAATTACAAACAGTGCAAACAAAGATCATTTGATTAAACAAAGCTCTCTGATTGGATGAAGGTTGTCAAAACAAAATCTTGTCGCCATGAAATGGTTTTTACTTCACTCAAAGGGAAGGCGGAGCGCAGGGCTCTTGAGTTTGTTTGGCACATTTACTGAATTAGCTTTGTTTGTCTTTCAGGCCTGTACGCTGGCTCCAGCACCCCCCATCACAGCGCCTCAGTGGAGCTCCTCTCCACCCCCAACTCCAACTCCGTCACTGACCTGCCCTCCCGACAACACCGGCTAGATCGGGACCTTGGCAGCCCTCATCACCTGTCCCCACTGGCAGGCATGGACGGCGCGAGGGACGGGTGAGTCCTCCTTGGATGTGAAACAAGATGTAGAGAAATGTCGTGCACACCGATGCTCTGGGTCTCTGTGCAAGGTGGGAGACTTATAAATGTCAACTGGGTGGGAAATATAAACATAAATGATTAATGAATGGAAAATCCTGCAAACATGTAAGACTTTGTCAGTCCGGTCACATGACCAAAACTGACTCACATTCACATCTTTGAACACTACTGTGTCACAATACAGGTGGGTAAAATAAACTCTTTGTATAGAAGATGAACAAACTCAACATTCCTATAGAAAGAGATTCAAATTTGTCTCCAGTCAAGTCAAAAAAGTCCACAGCCTTACACACTTTTTGCTTCAGTGTGTTTATAACCATCCTCACAAACACTCAGAACGAATAACACTTCGTAAATGACACTGATGTGTTCACCCAAAACACTGTTCCACTGTTTTTCACCTTTTTGTCATCTTGAATCCATACTGAACGCTCTTAGATCATGTTCAGCTAAGCCTTGTGATTCTGCTGAGAAACCCATTACTGGAAACAACTTCTGAACCCCCAAGATGTCCCTCGTGGGAAGGAGGGCAGTGCTGGTCAGCACACGGTCAACGTGACACATGACCAGCTCTATTTTGGGCGGACATGATTCACGCCTTAATGAGTGTAAACTGTCAAAGTCAGATTCAGTTGCTTTGCCCTCAGCAGATTCTGTTTAAACTGGGAAAACGTAGCCAAACAGGGCATTCTGTCCTCATCCGCTGAAGATATTTATGTCTTATAAACCCTTGTATACTTCTGTTGATACGCTATATGAGAAATGAAAAGAAAAAAACGTCTTATACCTTCTCAGAAGTTGATGAGTGTTTCTAATAATTGTCTAAGTAAGAACATGTGGAGATGTTTTCTAAGAGGAGGCACGCTAGTAAGTGTGCGAGTGTTGCTACATCTTTCGCAAAGAACAATATGTTTCCAATCAGCAGACTGTCAGTAGAATTTAATTAGCTAAGTGCAACAAAACACATTTTCACATTAGAAACTCTTTAATAGAAACGTACAACATACAGAATCTGCAGCTCTACGATGTGCATCCGCATTGCTCAAGGACACTTCAGCAGCCCTTTTCATGTATCTATTTTCCTGTGTATGACGCACAGCATGTTTCCTATTAGTGCAGAAGATTTCCCCAGGGAGCCTGTGGAGCAGCAGTCCCGAGTGTCGTCAGGAGGCTCAGTGTGTACTGTACAAAGCAATGTGTGTGAAACCAGTGAGGCAGAGAGTGAAAACAGCCTTTTACAGTTTAATAACATTGGGAAAGAGTAGATGGGATGGACCGTCATAAACGGCGTGTTACAAAGGGATTGTGTCACATAAACATACTTTCTTTTAACTCTGTGGTCCGCTCTTTGGGTGTCTCTGTGTATATGCGTTTTAATGGGCGTATATACAACATCATATGCCGGAATGAGGTTTAAGGGCTTTTTCTAAAGCTGAACATACATTTGGACTGGTGTGTCTCTGTGTGTGGGGTGTGGGTTTACATATAGTAGTCCAGGAAACACACATGATTGCTTGTGATTGTGAGGTACGGCAGACTGCTAGACATCCAGCACAAACACTGCAGCCGACCGGCACGGTGTGAACGTCCGAGGGCCGCTCAGAGACGTCAGGACGGCCTGCAAGCATCTGGAAGATGGTGTGTTGTTTCAAGCCTTGAAAGCGGGAGGGGAACGCTGTCAAAATTACCTTGTGGTTTATGTGCTGCTTTTCCCAACAGCATGCACAATTACCAGTGTGAGGACAGGCATGGAAAGTGAAAAGGACCTGAGTAGGGGTATACTGAGTTACAGAGGGAGGGCGACATCTTGGATTTGAGCCGTCTGTTGCTTTAAGTTCTTGATGAGGAACATCTGATCGTGATGAATGTGTTTGTGTGAGTAGAGTGTTCTGAAAATCGCCTTTTTTCCTTACATATGTAACCTAAATCCCCAAATAAGTAATCTCCCTTATTCATGTATATCTCTGCCTCCCCACCTTAAGCTCCTGCATACTTGGGATGTGCTGACAACATGCCATTACAATTGCAGCAATTTCCACATTTTACAGATTTCATCGAATCAAGATGTTCGACCCAAAAGCACGACTCACGCTCAAGGCCACACTGCATCGTTCTTATCTCATCATCGCACAGTTATAGATGCAGGGCGGGGCCAGCAGTAAAAGCGAGCTGTGGCGGGGACCCACAGCTAGCCGAGCATAAAAGGCCTTCTTGCATTTGACGGAAGATGGAGCATTTGATTTACATGTTTTAAAGCTTTGAGTGTTCATTCCGCCGCCAAAGTCAATATCAGTGCCGCACTTGTTTTTCCCAAACGGTTTAGCGGGACATTAAACATTTTGACAAAATTATCAAACTTAACCTGCCTCTACTGTGGCAGCCTCTGACCTCATAGGCAAATGTGTTTACTCTGGCTCAAATGGGCCATTTAGACTCTTTTTGCTTTGTAAATACAGGTGTCATTTTTCCGAGACTAATATTAAGATACGCCAGTTGAAATACATTTGGCAACCGCTGTGGCACGAGCGAGCATGTGTGACAGTAGGGGTGAGTGTGTGTGCGTGCTGTTTGACCATAGCCGCCTGTGCTCACAGAAAGATGGGTGGTAAATGTTGTCATTCACTGCTTCAACCTTCGGTGGATATATAATTGCGGGGGAGGGGGTTCCTTCACCTGTGTATTGATATTAGAGCCCCACTGCAAATATTAGTCTGAGGTGGTTTGATTCCTCGGCAGTGATTGACACCAGCTAATTTAATTAAAGTGGCAGCACAGAGCTACATTAAGAGTTCCTGTTCTGAAGGGGGACCTTCACTACTTGTAACTCTACACTGTCCTGTAGCCATTTTCGTTCTCCAGTGATCCTGAAAATGAGTTTCAGTCTGACCAAACAAAAACATTTTTGAGGTAGTACCTGATGGCAACATGTGGTCCATCACTCATTTTGTGGTCCTCGCTAAAGGATGTGTAGACTTCATCAACCGAGCAAATGGGGAACTCAGAGAAAAAGAATTTGATGACTTGATGATAGAACTCCTCCAGGGATGGTTGTGATTAAAGATGGGTTCATTGTGTTTGGGGTAGTTATCTTTCCGAGATAAATTCACTCAGGGCCTCAGAAATATCCTGAGCCCTGGCTGGGCTCTTCACACTGGGGCCTGCGGGGGCTGGCTAAGCTTTAGCTTAGCTTTAGCCAGGATGCTGTTGTCTGTCTCTCAAGCGCTTTTGTATTTAGCTAACCAGAAACAGAAGGGTTCCCACCGATCTGCGCCAAAGAAGCTCCTGTCATCCATCAGAGGGACTTAAAGGTTGGCTACAAAGGTGGGGTGGGGGGTTGAGAGGGGAGGCAAAGGGTGTTTGTGGGGATTGTAAGGTCTATGAAGGACAGGGTCTGATCCCAGGTCCCAAGTGGGACAGTTAACTGCAGTTGAGGAAAGATGAATGAGGAGCAGAGCAGCGATGTTGATGAATCTTCAGGTTTCTCTCCATCCCCGGCACGCCTCCATTTACTGAGCCAACATTTCACGGTAGGTTTTTACCTAATAGGACATTTCATGATGTTACTGTGTAACAATTGCAGACCAACAGTGATGACGTCTGCAGACCTGAATACAGGTTATTTTGTCTGGACTTGTGTAACTCATGAGAAACTTCCAGTCTGAGTTCCAGTTTGACCGTCCTCTGAACTTATAACATATAAGTTGCAAAGGTTTAATTAAGAACCAGATGTCATTGAATGAGCCTTTCAGTTTCTCAACCTTTTGGAATACTTCTCTTCATCCTGGACACAGACCATTTGCAGTAAAAATCTAAGCACTTAGCATCATACATATATTGGCTACACCCTTGACCCTTTCTCCTTTTATAAAATTGTGTCCATCAATCTGGTAGTTCCACCTTAATCTATCCTCCAACTGTACTTTCAAAGATCATTAGGTCAAATAGTTCTGTCTTTACAAAAGAACAGGAGTGGGTGGGCTGACTGAGAAGAGTAGTGTAGGATGGTCAGTGAGGATGAATTGTAGGGGACAGATTAATGTTGCATATGAAAGATTCCCCTCATACCTTGAGCTGGAGTAGCCAGCAGGCTATGGACTAGCATGAGTGGGGCCAGAGGCAGCTGGCAGTGATTAGCTTATGATTCACTTTAGCTGCACATAGAGGCAGCTTGTAAAAATATGAACAGTATAACTGTTTCCTGAGTTTGTGCTGACAGCAGCTCCTGGGGGAACACTGCTCTCTGCAGGAACACATGGCCACGCTCTGGGCCTGTGCCAACACATGGATTAGCAAAGCTAGTAACAGCTAGATGCTTCAGTACAAGACTTACACAAGGTGCCACACAGGTATCCGCAATTTTGTTGCAGTAGACTTCAAGTCAAATTCAAAGTGTTTACAGTGTGAACTGTAACTCAGTGCCAAGATGGTTTCACCCTGACAAACAGCAAGAACTCAGGGCAAATACCTTAAATTCTACATGAAGTTATTTTCCACTAAGTCAGCAGTTCTGTTTTAACTGTTGATTTGCTTATGGTGAGAACCTTGGCAGTTCTTTTAAATTGCAAAACCAATCTAGCAAGACTGCATTTTTAAAAAGAAAATAATCAAATGAATTACAAACATTTTGATAAGTTGAGTCCTGCATGAAAAATGCTCAACTCAAGTCAGCATTTCCAGCAACATTTAAGTGAAGCTGAGCAAAACCTTATTTACTTTCATGGTCGCTGGCATGAAGCCTGTTTGTCCGATAAGTTCCATGGAGTCTATTTACACTTTTATGAGACAAGTCAGCAAACAGGAAGCATAAAGAAACAAACTTATGACCTTTTATAGAAGTCACAGAATATCTTAAACACATTTGGAAATGCATTTTACTATTGGAAAAAGCTGAAACAATGGGAACCCCAAGTCATGTCTTAGGTTAACAAAAATGCTAAATAAATTCACTATTTGTAGGAAAGCATTCCGGCTTAGCACTTTCTTTTGACACTACCACCTCCCTTGCCAAATGTCCTGCTCAAAGCTTCTGCCAGCCCCAGAGTGCTGGGTGGGATGTCCCTCATGCATAGAGCACTAGGCCATATAGTAGGCTCCAGCCAGGCCTGCAACGAGCAGTCATCTGAGGGCTCGGCCGCCTCCAGCAACACTCTGTCATCACATTCATACAGCACTTAGTGCAAACCATATGCCTGTGCAGAACAACAGGACACAATACAGCAGCAGTTTATGTATTGGCATTCCTGATATGCAGTCGTAAGTAGCTGCTGAATATTTGGGGAGGTGATTGGCCAGCTCCATTCTCAAAAGTAGGTATATTATCCTAAACTCTGGATTTAAGCCTCTCTCATTAACTTAATGTCAACCGTGCAGCACTGACTCATTTAAACAGTTGTTTTGAGTTTTGTTCAAAGTGTAACACTTTAAGTTCAGACAAGGTCGTTACCATGATGTGAATGCACACAATAACTTTTTTGTTCATCTAAGCTTCTTCTACAGTAGTCTTAGAGTAAATGTAATGCACTCTTTTTTGCCAGGTTAAGAGGTTTGACACCTTTAAACATCGATTGTGTTGTTTTAGTTGTGGCCTTTTTGCATATGTTTCAATGGATTCATTCACTTAACTCTCAGCCAGATGGTAAATAAACGTATTTTCCAAATATCAAAATTTAACTTATTATTAATTTATATCATTGATACAAACATTGGAACCAGGATTCCTTTGCATGGACGCAGGTCATCAGTACTGATGTTAAGTCTGACCCACAGGCCCCGAAGCCTGCATCGAGTAAAAGAGGCGTGTCTGAATGAAGTCTGCATCGAGGTCTGTATTGTTTTTCTTAATATCACGTGAGGCCAAATTTTTTTTATAATCAACTGACTGCCTCGTTGTGGGAGAACTGTTGGAGAATTATGACATAGCTGTCAAAAAAGAATCAAGAGGCTTAAAATAAATTATTTTTTGATGTAGTTGATTTATAAAATGATTGATTTATATACCAGGTTCCTTATCCGTTGATGCATGTCTCCATCAGCAGTCAGGGGCCAAGGCCTCGGGTTGGTGGACAGTGGGGCTTTGGGCTAACCCTAGTAGACGAGAAAGCAGACTACCTCCACCTTCGGGTGAGGAGACAGGCTGGTCTTTATAGCTTGTGCTTATGTATGGAACGGTAGTTAAGGGTATCCAGGCTTTTGGAGTCTTTGGAGCCACTCCTTCTGGGAAGTCCCTCCTTCTGCTGTGAGACTTGTATGCTCACATGGAAAACAACAGTGAGTCCAGGAGGGGCATGATTGGGAGGAACCAATTCCCTGATGTGAATCCAAGTGGTGTTTTGTTGTTGGACTTCTGCACATAATGGATTGACCATAACGAACACCATATTCAGCCATGGGAGTGTCCTTATTTGCACTTGGCACCAGGACACTCTAGTCCGCAGTACAATGATTGACTTTGTAGTTGTATCATCTGATTTTCAGCCGCATGTCTTGGGCACTCGGGTGAAGAAAGGGGTGACATTGTGAATTGATCACCACCAGGTGGTGAGTTGACTCAGATGGTGAAGGAAGATGCGGTCAGGCCCGGCAAGCCCAAATGTGTTGTGAAGGTTTGCTGGGAGCATCTGGCAAAGTCCCTTTATGGCTTCAGCACTTGTGGCAAAAACTCTGGCGTGGGATGGTCCAGGGAGGCCATAGAGAATAACTTCAAGATGTCTTTGAGGAGTTTCTGTCAGCTCAGGAGGGGTTAGCAGTGCTCTGTCAACACTGTGATCAGTGAAGTAGGGGGGCTGCTGACCTTGACTCAGGACATTGTGGGTCCTTGGAAGAAATACTTTGAATACCTCCTCAGCCTGACCAACACATTTTTCTAATGAGGAAGCAGAGTCAGGTGACCTAGGTGTGGGCTGTGATGTATTCTCTGGTTTGCATCATGTGATTGCACACAGCCAATCAGAGTGAGGAGACAGCTGAGACTATAAGAGGCCAGAGAGAGGGAATGGATGTACCTCTCGCTCCGATCAGCTG